>JAQFZT010000101.1:0-42565 GCA_034696325.1 Camisiidae sp. | reverse complement strand
AATGATTTTAACTTCGTGTATGATATGAGACTTGTTCTTATTTGGCGTTTGACGACTTTTCATGGATAAGCTTTAAATTATAGACTTACACCAAAAGGCAAGGTTTTGATTTTTATCAGAGTGATTAAACTAACTTTGATATTGAAATAAAATTAAAATATTTGGCAGACAAAACATTCAAAAGAAGTAGCTATTATTATATGCATGGAATGCATACTTAAAAATCCTTTAACTCCTTCCTGAATCAATGAATAAAAATCATAACAATTTATAAGGAAATTACTCAACTTTAAATATATTTTCAATTAACTATTTATAATTTAGTAAATTCTTTCAACAAAATTTTGCTAAATTTTGAAAAGTATTAAATGTATAAGAATATATTTATTTTGAGTTTTTCAATGATTCACAACAAAAATCAGACAATAGCTTAACATTTTGCCACTTCATTCCCAAACATGAAAACTAAACAATTGAGAACATTAAAGTAGAATCGTTTGAAAAGTATCAATAATAATAGAGATGACATAACCGAAATTCCGAACTATAAAAAATATTTGACTCGCGAGTCAATAATAATGAAATATAGCACAAAATCCGGATAAAATTGTTAAACTTGATCATCAGAGAGTTCGACTGTTAGGTTATCACAAACATAAATTTAAAGTGTAAAAAGACACTTTAATATGAAAAATGCTTAAACCTGTCAAGTAGTTTCAATACACTATTATTAATACTACTTCTATTAAGGTAAAAGAGGTCATTCAAATAATAAAATTAAATACATAATATATTTCTAACTTGTGAAACACAGTTTCAGCTGAATTTAAATTCTTGTCGGGGAGGCTCGAAAGTAAACTCGAATTAAACTTAAACTCAATTTATAAACTTGTGTTCATTTATGTTTGAAATCGTTTATTCAAAACAAGATTGGATTTTAAGTGGAATGAATGAATTCAATGAATCACAAAAGATTATCAAAGAATGAGTCCAAGCTTTCATTTTTGTATTGAGAAAAACACTAAGTTTCTTAAGTGATTTATTGTTAACTTGGTGTAAGAATTCAAAAATGTGTAAAATAAATTAAAGTAGCTTTTGAACAATCAATTATTATTTTGTTTCATTAAATTTTTCTATTCATTTTCACGATGTGTTCGATAAACTTTTTCCTTAAATTTTAAACAAATAATAAAATTATAATGAATCAGTTGAATTTTGAATGTATTGTAAAAGTTTATATTTTATTGTATAATCTAATCTATAAGAACTATTGATAATATAAAATAGGAACTATTGGAAAGTTCAAGTCTAGAAACTGGAGTAATTTAAATAACTCCTAGAGTTTATTTTAAGCTTTATTTTTAGGTATCTTTCGAATACTATCAATTGAAATACCCGTTTGCGGTCTCTTTCGCTAATAATATCTTAAGAGCTTCAGAGGTGGTCCATATTTGATACAAAACTTAAAATAAAACATACTAATAGCTTATATTTTGTTATAGACTATTGTTTTAAATAAATTTATTATATATATAAACTTATCAAATATTTTTATCCGGAAATGAATACTATAAACTCATAAAATGAATTGAAACAATATGAACATACAAATGACTCCTATCTCTATCATTAGTGATCTGTAAAATGCGTTCCATCTCTTGATAACTAAATTTTCTCATCCTGTTAAGGGAACCGTTCAATTAGGAGTGCAGTAATACTGTAAGCTATTAACGAAATAATTGCTATAAGTTATCAAAAGTTAAAAATAAACAAAATCACTATATTATAGGTCATCAATTCCTGTTATGTGTATTTTTGTTGATTTAGCAGACTTTAAACTGTTTATTGCATTATATTTCAATTTATAGCTTCCAGTCGTGACATTGACATTGAATAAAAATAAAACTTTTCTCATTCAAAATTCAAACTGTCGTCACTTGAAAACTATTTTTATGTTGATTTTCGCACAACTTTTGTTATTAATGTCTTTGATTTGAATGATATCGCACTAAGTCATGAGCTAATAGAAAGATGTGATGAATGATTTCATTCAGATGAGCTCATTTAATTAGCAATCATTTGAATCAAAACTTTTGTGATTTGATTGAAAAACAATTTTAAATTTAAAAAAAAAACAATCATTTTATTCATATACCAGTTTTATAATAAGCTTAATTTGAAAATTTCAGATAATTTAATGAGCAAAAGCAGAGTATAAGTTGACCCAAATTTAGCCTTCAATTATTCAAATAAAAATTTGATTAAAATACGAAAAAGCTTTATAACTTTGGGAATGATTTGAATGATTTTCTTATTATAAAATGTAAATTATATATTTGATGCACTCTAACAAAAGCTCAATAATAATTGTTTATATAAATTTAATACTAGTTTCTTAATGATACATCAAATTCTCTCATATTCTTATATTAAATATCAATTATTTGATTCTAAACAATATTTTCTATTCTTGTAATACATTCCCCACAAAAGTTATTTGCATTGAAATACAAGAAGATTGTGGCCTTTCGTTGTAGTTTTTGAAGAATACTTACCCGCACGAAGACAATGTGCCTGAGGACATGCTATGTAAAACCCCTCTAAATAATGATCAACAAAACTAAGCTCAGGTTGAGTTTTAACTTGAGCTTTTTTCTATCAATTTATTAAAAGAGTTCTAAGAATTCTAAGTATTCTATTAAGAATTATTTTCAAAATTATTTTTTACCTGCAGAGAAATATAAATAAAATGTAAATTAAAGTATCAGATTTCAAAGTTTATAAAAACATTGACTATGATTTCATTAACGAAATATGTGCATATATCACATCATCACATCATTCAACATGAAGTTTAGCCTTCAGTTCCATAAAAATTACTTTCAATTGTGATAATCAGAATTGTTTTTAAAAAGATTTATATTATTTATATGATTCACAATTGATTATTAGGTAAAATGTCTTAATTTAATCACTGAATTTAAATATTGATTTATGAGAATGTACTGTAGTTTTATTCAACATTGATTGACTCTTACAAATCCTCAGCAATATTTATATACTGAGTTTAATGTATGAAATGAAATTATTTTTATAGATTTATTAGTTTACTAAACCAGAAGCTAAAACCTGAAATCATATTCCATTGGTTTCAAATCCAATATAGAAAACAATGAGCTCTAGTTTGGGCTCAATTTATTGATCATCATTACTTACAAGTAAGTCTTACTTGTAAAGGCTCTGAGGCTTGGCTTTAGACTAGACCGGAATTTCTTATAAGTTGTTCGGCAGGTTTTGCGCTCTCCCTCTCTTCCCCTATTCTTCTCTTTTACCTGTCAAAGAACTCGAAGCGAGTGGTTGTTGAGGCGATTGTAAAATACAAGTTAGAGCTAAAGTATTTTCGCAATAGTAATGTATAGTGTCTTCCAGATAGAAATGCCAACCGGTGGCCATCGAGTATTTCATGGAATTCAAGACAACAAAATGCTATGAAGTTATACTTTATTGATATTTTCGTATTATTGGGATTTTCACATGTGAATCATTTATACAAAATGTGTTGAGAAGAAGTGAAACAATTATAATCACAAATGAATTAATTTATTTATCTTCAGTTATTGTGTTCATTCATTGACTTCCAACAATTGTTTATTAAGTGGTTTTCAGTGTTATTGTTCAGTGTTTTCAGTGAAATCCATCTGCACTGGTCTGCACTCGTCATCATATACTGGTATAAAGGCATAGTGTTATTACCTGAGAATACCTATCGTATGTTATAGTGAGCGCACACCTGATAGACAGATAGAGAAAAAGGAGCTTCAACTCGCTTTACCTGAAAATTTGTTACTTCCAGCAATTGAAGCTCACATTCCATTTTTACCCCCTATGAAAACATAACCGTTTGAAACTATTACGTAACCGCTTCTCATTTTATAATCAAGAATGACGGATATCAGTGCAATATCGTCATCAATGTGTACAACTCTCAGGAGTCCAACTAAAATTCTACAATTTTTAGGATTATTTTTAATAATTAATTCTGTTATTATAGTGAGGGTGAGTAACTCTTATACAAATACAAATTTTAAAATCTTTTTTTCCCATAAAAATGTGTTCATTGTGTTCTCGCTTCAGCGCATCGAATAAAAATCCCAATAATAATGATAATGATAACAGAGCGTAAACATATTAGAAAGTATAAAAACAAATTAAAAATATTTATAGCATATTAATCACTATTATAGAGTAGTTATGGTTTTATTAAATACACAAACAAATGACAATATTTCAATTAGAAAATTTTCAGTCACTCAACAATAAATTATAATTACTCTGTATTATTAAAGGGCGGATTATGTCGATGTATTTAATACATAATAGTTTGCTTAAAATTAGTTTTTAATTTATCAACTATGAAGGTCTAATGAAGGCTCGTTTCGGGGTTTCCAGTTTTCGTGCTTCAATTCACGAATTCAGGATAATTTTCAAAAAATTAGTTCATTTAGTAGTTTTTAATTCAAAATTTATTCAATCAAATATTCATTTTAATGTTTGTCAGCACATTATTTGTCAGCACATGTTTGATCAACACAAAAATTGTTTGTGGAATATATTTTTGAATTCTAATCTATTTTTTCATTAGCATAAGAAAATCATTATCAAGTCTCACTCATAAACTAACTCTTATTAGAAGTAAAATGTTGTTGAACTAAACGATTTGAAGTCCCTTTATTCGAAAAAAGAAGTTTAAGTTTAGAAACCATTCAATTCTGAGTGAATGGTGTGAATCGCAGCGATTATTGTTTTTATGCATCAAATGTCAAATTAATGATCGAATAGTCAGTTATTTTATGTCCATTAGGCATCTCATTTGCATTGTAGGCACATTTTAAATACGCTTATAATAACTCAATTTTCTATTTTGATATAACAATAGCTTTATGATTTATGAGTCAATTGCAAATATAAATTTCTAAAAACTTATTCATTTAATTTTTAATTTCAGACGCAATCACCAGATAATTTACTTCATTGCCCGGAAGGTAAAGCATTTCTTAATTTGATTCCTAAATATTTTAAAACGGAAAAAATATCCAGTTCTCAAACTTTAGAAAATTATAAACTATAAAAAAGATTTTTCTTAGAATTTTCACATAATTTTCACATAATTTTATTGAGAAGTTTATAAAATAAGTTGATAAACATTTGATATACCCATATATTAATGATTGAATTTTGATAAAACTATTTCTAGACTGGAGAAGAGAAGGCATTCAATGTTATAGATTTTTCAATATTAAGCATTCGTGGAGGAGAGCCGCAGAAATTTGTAGAAGGTATGTGTCAATTCAATTATAAAATAAATCACAACTCTTCTAAAGATTGAAATCATTTGTGAATCAAAAATGTGAAAAAACTTATTCAAGTTTTAGTCTATACAAATGCTTAACTGCATTCAGGTTTATGAGCGCATGTTTTTTGGATTCATTCAATTGAAGTTTTCAACTTATAAATAGTAGTGCTCGGCCAGACTTAAGTTAGGTTCATAGCTCCAGAGGGGGTCAAATAAGTAATCTCGAAAATTCAAGGTAGGGGTAAACTCATCGGATTTAATCAACAATATTTTCGCGAAAAAATATTTCCCGCCAAATATTTTTCTGCAAAAAATTGATATTTAGTAGTAAACAATCCTTTTAATAATAATTTAGATTAAACGCTCAATTGATATCAAGTTGCGATAAATTTTAATTACAACTGTTTATTACTAATTAAAAATTAATGACAATTAAGTGTTATTTGCATTAAAATATGTTCGAGTCTCGAAATTGATTTCTATCTCTATAATTGATACGTATTTCAGAAAAATTGCAAACTTAAATCTAATTTTTGAAGTTTTACTATAGAAATAAAAATTAGTTAATAAAAATTGTAAACACTTGACGTTTTTCAAGTTTAAATGTGACAAAACATTAAGAAACCTAACAATTAAATACTTTAAATAAATTAAGATTTCAATGTTGAAGAAATAGAGGAGAAATAGTGGAGAAATAAATAGTGAAGAAATAGTGGAGAAATAGTGGAAAACCTAATTTCTTGAAAATACCCACCACTAATTAATAGTCCGAATTAAGTTTGAGTAATTTCAACCTTTAAAATTTGCCTCATTTTTTATTCAACTAATTTGTTTGCTGAGTAATAATTTTGAATATTAAGTTCATTTAAACAGTTTCTATGAAATAGCAGAAAATATACGTCAGCAAAAGAAGTACTGGAGTAACCCTACAGAGACATGAACTCAAAGTCTCAAGAATTAACTCATTTATATTCCATTACTATAAGCCATTCGTAACATCAAAACTTAAGTAATTGAATACAATTCGTTTTGTATACATTACAAGTCGATATATCATTAGGGATTCATTAGCCATAAATATCTTGAAATATAAAATTTTGTGATGAGAAAATATTAACCGAAACATGAAAGTAATCTTATATTAATCTCGTTTACTAAAGAGATCAAACTGACCGCTTTTCTCAATTCTACTGTATTAACCATATTGTATATAATTATTTAACTGAAAACCGGTTTCCAAAGGACATTAGCACAGATTCTTCGTGTATTTCTTACACTTTATGCGGAAGAATATTGAAATTTATTGTCCTAAAAATTAGAAGGTGTTGATGTCATTAAATTGATGTGCTGTACAATACTTTTATACAGTGACATCACTTTAATTGAGTGTGGCTTTAACTTCGAAAAATGGTTATAATAGTAGAGATCTTGTTTTTAAACCAAACTTGGCTCAAAAATTCTTAAGGAAACTCATCAACAATAAGAATTACTATTTAAAGAAAGAAATTTTATATTTTCGACCCGAGTCATTGCAGATACATTTTTTCGTTATTTCCTTACAAGTTTTCGTTTTTCTTAAAACGAGACTTTTTTAGATTTAATTTGAGTTTAAATTTTATTCACTTGATGAACAATTTAAGTGAAAAAAATTTTTAAAACATAGTTCACATTTTGATAAATTTCATTTTGAGTTCTCTAACACTCACTGAATCCTAATTGTTGATATTTTTATAAATTTGATATCTACTCAATTTAATGATCTTCAAGAATTTTTAACTTTTTCAAAAAATTTAGTCTTAATGTTTTTATTTTGCTAAATAAGCGATTATATAATATATAATAATTACAATTTTATAGCCATTATTACTTATCTTAAGTTTGTGTTAATGAAAGTTCAGATTAACCCTAACTTTCGAACTTCAACTCTTTTCTCAGGAAAGTTTCTTATCATTTAAGGTTAAGTAAAAATGTTTCGGTTCGGAGACAGAAAAATTCTTTGACGTTTCGGAGACAAAAAACATTCTTTGAATGATTAACAATGCATAACATAAATAAGAATTCACAATCAATTGGATGCCATCCTTATGTTTGAAATACAATTCTTCACAGTTTCCGCTATGTTTGCATCTGTTGTGCGTCAACTCAACTTAAATTCAATATAAATAGTATAATCACTTGAATAGAAAATGATTGACAAAAATCTCGTTTATTTAATTTCATTCCAAATAGTTTTTAATATTTGCTTTTAGTGAATAGTCATTAGTTGCTTCGCCGGTTTGGCTAAACTTGAATGGGATTTTTATTAGCAATGATTTTGAATTCAATGTCAAAGTTTTCTCTGAGGATTAAATGATTTATTAACTTAATTTACAATTGTAAATATAATACTCATCTTAAGTTTAAACAAAAGAGTTTAGAAATATGTTTATTCAATTTTTGAAAAATTATAATTAAATCTTATAGAATAGTAGATGAAATCCTATTAACTTTTATTAACTATTAAAATTCGCGGAACAGCAACACATCCTTAAAGTAGAAAAATACGAGTTTTAAAAAAAATTATATAATATCTATTGCAAACATCACACATCCTCTCATCTCTATCATAACAAATAGAAAATTTGAAGTCAGGTCACTTGAATATTTTTGAAGCATGCTATTAACAAACTAGTTGCTGCTCGATTGGGTCATAGCAGTGCCAGCAATCAAACATAAAATCATACATAAAATGAGTACTGTATATGCCTTATATAATTGTAACTCAAAATACTTTTACAGAGTGCAGTATAATTTAAAACTCAGTTAAGGCATTTGAATAAATTAAATCCTTTGCATTAAGGGTGTAATGGATGTGAAAATATCAAACTCTGTTCTCAATCTAAATTTCTCGCAAAGTATATGACTCCCACTTTTGATTCTAGCTCTCAAAACAAGCACTCATTTGAAAATTATTTAGTATTTAATTCGAATAATTTGCCTAATCTTAGGAATTCTTTTGGGCTTCTAATGGAATTTTTCTAGTATTTTAAATGTTGAATACCGAGCATTGCACATAATGTATAGAATAAACATCCATTTTGAACAATTTTCATGTTATCCTCATTTAAGAATACAATACAAACTCTAAACGCCTCTCTTTTAAAGCATGAATCAACAGTAATTTTAACTATTATATAATATAAACCCTTTATTTAAACTTGAGAAAACATCACTAAAAGTTACATATTGATTAACAGAGAAAAATAAATAATTCCTACCTTTTGTGCATTCAACATACTTATCATTAATTTTTTCAAAACATAACTCCTTTCCTTAGAATGAATTGTTTTGTATAGTCTTTGACAGCTTCCTCATAAAATGATTAGCCTTTTTCAAATTCAAAATAATTGTTTTATTACTTATAATTTTTAAAGAACAATTTCTTTATATGAGTTCGTACTAAAAAGTTGTACTACAACTAAGAGTTGATCCATTACCCAATTCCAGTGCTGTATAACCTAATCTTTTTTTTATTAAGATGCCGTATAAGTCTAGTGGAATGTCATGGGAAGATCACTCCTAGACATGTCTTGTAATACTTTTTCTCAATTTCACACGAAATGTTCTATAAAATATTCATAAAACAGTTAAATATCAGTAAGAAAATGATATTGAACTCTTACAACTTATGTATGATTAGAATTTTCTTATTTGAGCCGTGATTTTAATCCCAGAATTCAATATTAAACAAAATCTATTTGTTCGAGGAATTCAACACACCCTGAGATTAAATATTTATTATTAGAAACATTTAAACATCAATCAAATGTGTTGTATTTTAAAAAGGGGCGACTCAAGTAGCATTTAATACGGAATTACCTGTAAAGAGATTTACAATTAAGATATAGGAATGGCTTCTGTACTCAATACTAATAAACTTATCAATCTTAAGGTTATCCCAATTAGATATTCTCTATCAAATGAAGCACTGATGAGCTAAAACTTATTTTTTCTTTACTCAATTTCTATCTGATTTTCTGACAATAATTGAATTTTCTTCAACAGAAATGAGAAATTTTAGTGATTCGGTTCAAACACTCATATCGTGAAATTCAATTAGAAAAATAAACTAATTTTCAGTACGTGATGAAATGCGTCAAGTACGATTCAATCATATTAAGCAATAAGAATCGAAAAATATTTACAAAACCACTCGAAAATGAGAATTATAGTGGTCTATAAATACTAATAAGAATGAAACGTCAATATTAGTGAATTAAATTGAATTGCTATTTGCGAGTGTCTTGCAATTTACGTATGATTTCATTGGAAAACAAGTAAACTTACATGTACAGCTGACAACTTAAATAAGTCATTAATATTCTGTAAATGATGTGAATTTGTAAGGGTCTGATAACTCATAACCACTACTCAATGCTATTACTCATTAATATTTAAATTTCTATGTTTTACTATGTTTTACCTCATGTTATCAGTATTTATCATTGAATTTGCCGGGATCTTCGCTGCCTATAAGTCCCAGCTGTACTGATGTATTCCCTCGTGAATTATTATCATATCGAGAGAATTTAATTTATCGAAATATCAATGTTATATAAATGTAGTTGGCATAAGGCTTATGGGTGACCGGATCTACGGCTTTTTCTAGCTCATCAAACTTTTGGCAACTTAAACTTTTACCGAAGAGTTTCAGAAAATACATAAATATTCCAATAATTTTGTATTAATTAAGAGTGTTGAAGATTCCTCAGGATGAAATTGTAGTCGAAGTAGAATAATTCTTAGAAAAAAAACATGTTATATTTTAAGAAATTTTAAACAATGTGCCCGATTTGTATCTCACATTAAATTTAGGTTTAGACGAGTTTAAGTCTAAGGCTTAGGTGCCAAACGCTGGTATACAATAAATACTGTTTGAAATATCTGAGTATATATTCAACACATACTAAAGCTTGGATAGAATGTATTGAAAGTTCATTTTTCTCAGTTATTATATCAGCAACTTTTGAGAAAATGTTATCAATACTACAGTTTCACTTTTTCACTAAAATCATAAAATAGTATTTAGAAATGACTGTTTATTTTGAAAAAGTGCGTTAGCAAAAGGGGGCCATAGAATGCATTTGAAATTCGTATTTATGCATAAACTTATGAATTTAATACTTTAATGCATAGTTCTTGGCGCTACCCATTAACTCACTTTTTCAAAATTATATGTCAAATATTAAAACTTCTAATTTGCCTGTATGTGAAGTTTTCAGGCTCAGTCAGTCTGAGCCTGAGCTAAATCAACCAAAGGCTAAAAATGTGAACCTTGAGCAGAGCCTCAAGATTGAAAAAACTACGAGCCCAGCCTTTGAGCCTACGGAACACAGTCACTGCTAATCACAATAATTGACTTCACTATAACAAAAATATTTAGAGCTGTGTTCAGGAAATTAAGTTTTATTCGTTTGGATATATTCATTGTGCACTTCAAATAATTTAATTGGTTTTAAAAGCTTGATATCATTAATATTTTTTAATTTGAAGACCAATTAATACTCTATTAGTCTGAGTAAACAGAATTTATTAACTTAAAAATGCATTAAACTATTGAGTGCAAAAAATTATGATTATTAGCTATTTTGCCATTTTATGTCTACTATAAAATAGAGTAAATAAAAAAAGTAATTACACTCAAAGTAATAGTTTACGTTTTGGTCTGTTATTTACTCAATTATGATTTACTTTTATTGTTGGCGGCAATAAATACTTTCTACAAATTTTTATTTCGATTTAAGTTAAGCTCTAATAAAAAACTTTAAATATGATTGAGGACAACTTGTAATTCAGATAATGATTCATATAATTGAGAAAAGTTTAAGTGAAAAAAATATCAAACTCAAAATTAGTGGTATTTTCGATAAATCAAAATTTCATCAAATGAAGTCGCGAAAATTTGTTTGCCTGGAGACTCGTGTCTCGGTTGGGTCTCGACTACCTCTCGAAATTCTCGATTTTTCAAAAACATGAAAAACTTAATATAGTTTTAGAGTATTTAATTGTTAATTTGTTCATGTTAAAATAAAATATATACTTGAGTGTAAGACAGCTTTACATTATAAAGACTTTAAGATGCATTGCAATAAAGTATATAACTTAATAAATATTCCTCATTCATTTAAGCATAACTGTACATTCATAGTTAAAAAACATTAATCAATGAAGTTTTAGTAATTTTTATTCATGTTTTTCATAAAATCAACAGTTTATTGACTAAATTTGGTTTTAAAACTTTAATCTAATTTTTATTTATATATTAAAGTAACAAAAATGAAAGGAATTGATGCTTTCTGAAATTAGTATCAAATTCAGGGATGAAATTTATATTAATCAATTTCGAGACCCGAACGAGTCTCGAGGTTCCCCTCGGTTCGGGCAAAACTCGAGTCCCAATATCCAGCACTTCTAAAAATGCTCTTCACTTCGTATTCAAATCTATGAATTTGGATAAAATTTATATTAAATAATTTTAAATTTTCATTGAAATTATAAGCCAAAGGAAACTTAGAATAATGAGAACAAATTCTTAGAGTTGTCATACAATCATATTATGATTTTACTCTGAAATGTTTATATAATTTAATGAAGTTATGGTAATAAATGATAGAAATTAGTTTTTCAATCATACAAAGCGTGGATTCAGTGTTTGCATTGAGTCTTAATTCATTTGAAATCAATTAAATATTGATAAGTATTAAGAGCTCAAACTATTTATATTTAATTTTGAGATGATTTCACAAGATTTTAATATAAAAATTTGAATGAATCAAATCTCACAGATGTCTAATAAAAATTGACAAATTTATCTCAACAGATATGGGAGTGAATTAGCCCTTATCAGTGATTACACTCAAAACAACTTTACCAGTTATATCGCAGACCAATCTCTCAAAGACTCTACTAGTCGTTCGTATTGGATTGGATTCCAATCAATCGATAACTTATCCACGAATACATTGGAGTCAGCGAGTGGTCGATTCATTAGTAAATATGTTGGCTTTTGGTCTTCAGATCAACCAAATGTCAAACACGGACAATGCGTTCGGTCAACACTTAATGAATGGCAATCGACTAATAATGAAAAGCTACAGACGTGGGAATTAGCGCCGTGTGAAGACCTCTTACCTTTCATCTGCCAAAAACAGACATGTCCATCAGGTTTGTTTCAATTTTATTTGGGTTTTATTCATAAGTTATTACATTATTAGACTTGAAATGCATTGAATTGTATTGAGTTGAATAACTTATAATTAATTTTACTGAAAAGGTTCATATCATTGCTCTAATGGAAAGTGTATTAACATTGCGTGGAAATGTGACGGACAGGACGATTGTGGCGATAAGTCCGATGAAATGGACTGTCAGAAAAAATGTCACTATTATTTGCAAAGTTCTGGCGATAAAGTTGTGTCTCCTAATTATCCCAATCGCTATGATTCCAACAGTGACTGTAAATGGACTCTTGAAGGACCGGTTGGTTCAGGAATGGTATTACAATTCTCTGAATTCGACACCGAATCCAACTTCGATACTGTTCAGATTCTGGTCGGCGGTCGGACTGAAGAGTCGAGTGTGACTTTGGCCACACTTTCAGGCCATCAAAACCTGACATCTCGTATGTTTACGACTGGCTCTAACCTAATGATTGTCAAATTCCGATCCGACGCTTCTGTTGAAAAGCGAGGATTTCGTGCCTCGTGGAAGACAGAGCCCATTAAGTGTGGCGGAGAAATCTTCGCTCATTCAAGCACTCAAGTCATCACTTCTCCTCTCTATCCCGAGCCATATCCCGGAGGTTTAGAATGTGTTTATATAATAAGTGCACCGCAAGGAAAGACTGTTACTCTAGAAGTGGTTGAATTTGATTTAGAGCCTCAGAAGGATTACATATACGTTCGCGACGGCTCCGGATCTAAGTATCCAATGTTAGCAAAGCTGACCGGAAGTCTTGCAGACAATCCGCGTTATATCGTGTCAACCGGAAACAAATTATATTTATATTTTCATACAAGTTTTGGTGATTCGAGACGTGGTTTTGCCATTAGATTTAGAACTGGCTGTGAAATCGAGTACACGTCAAATGCTGGTAATGTGACGTCACCTGCTTTTGGGGTTTCTAACTATCCAACGAATCAGAACTGTGTTTATCGACTGATAAGACCCAGCGGGGGATCGCTTTCCATCTTATTTAATGAGTTCGATGTTGCGAATGAAGACACCTTACAGATATATGACGGAAGTGATCAAAACACTGGTGTTTCCCTTCATCCGAATCGAGGTTTTGGCACTAAAACAAAGCCCGTTGGTTTGACACTAACGGCTTCATCGGGACGAATGCTTTTGCTATTCAAGAGTAACGCTTTGAATGCCGGTCGCGGATGGTCTGCGAGTTTCAGTGCCGATTGCACTCCACTCAAAATTGGTTTGAATGCAGTTTCTTCTTCACGCGGAACTATGTTTGGCGCAAAAGTTACGTTTACGTGTCCTATCGGTCAAGAGTTCAGTAATGGATCCACAAAACTGATGACTGAGTGTCTTCAGGGTGGCAAATGGTCGCTCAGCACTATACCTAACTGTCAAGAAAGATATTGTGGACCTGTTCCTCAAATTGACAATGGATTTGCTGTCGCATCAACTAATGTGACCTTTAGAGGAATGGCAACCTATCAATGTTACGCTGGATTCGCGTTTCCTTCTACTCTTCAAACAGAAACTATTCGATGCGGTGAAGACGGAAAATGGGAAAAACTTCCTCTATGTCTCGCATCTTCGTGTCCACCACTTCCAGAAACGCCAAACGCTATTCAATCTATAATGACTGGAGGAATGAATCGCAGCTATGGAACTATTATTAGATTCGAATGTGAACCCGGATATCACAGACACGGGATTCCAGTGATTGCCTGCACTTCTGTTGGTCAGTGGTCTGGAATGCCTCCCACTTGTGAAAGAGCTCAATGCCATACTTTGCCGAATATCGAAAACGGATTTATAGTTGAGTCTCAACGCAAGTACTTCTTCAACGATGAGGCAAGAGTCCAATGCAATCGCGGCTATAAACTAGACGGTCATCAAGTCATTAAATGCGGTGTAAACCAAACATTCGACAATTTGCCGAATTGTCGCGATGTTGACGAGTGTTCGTCTTCTTCTGCATGTGATTTGGCATCCACTCTATGCAGTAATACTAACGGAGGATTCTTTTGCAAATGTAAAGAAGGCTTTGAACCAAACTTGAACTGTCGTCCAGTCAGTGATTTAGGTTTGAGCACAAGTGCAATCCCTGACACTTCCATCAAAGTATCAGGAGTTGAAAATGGATATAAAAAGTCAGATATAAGATTGGATTCAATGCGAGGCTGGTGTGGAAATGTTCCACGAGTTGGAGAGAATTGGGTTCAAATTGATATGAGAGCTCCAACTGTTATAAGAGGTTTTCGTATACAATCAGTACAAAGACTTGATGGGACTCAAGCGTATCCCATAACTGTTCGACTACAACACGCCAATGAATTAACTGATTTGTTCAGAGATTATTCTGACCTTTCGGGAAGACCTGTTCAGTTTCGATTGGCGCCAAATGGAGGCTCTGGTCTTTCTATCGTGAATTTGCCGATTCCTCTCGAATCCCGTTATATACGACTATTGATAATGGAGTTTGCGGTCGCGCCCTGTATGCGATTCGAGCTCATGGGTTGCTCTCGACAGGACTGCATTGATGTAAATGAGTGTCTCGATAAAAACGGTGGATGTGATCAAAGATGTGTTAACAGTCCCGGAGGTTTCAATTGTCTGTGTAATGTTGGCTATGAGTTATACACTGCAAACGGAACGGCCGGTTATGATGTGCCAATTACTGAAACTGGTATTAAAGATGGAGATCTATTCAGAATTAATAAGACATGTGTTCCTAAACAATGTCCTTCATTAAAGTCACCCCAAAATGGAAAATTATTGTCAACCAAAAGTCAATACCATTTCGGAGATTTAGTTCATTTCTATTGCGATTTCGGTTATGTTATGGTTGGAAGTCAAACACTGATTTGCACTTCAAATGGTTCCTGGAATGGAACGATTCCTGATTGCAATTATGCTCAATGTTCTACATTCTCTGATGACTCGTCACAGGGTCTCAGAATTCAACATGAATCCAGTGATAATACCATTCCGTATTTGAATAATATAACGATTGCGTGTAATGATGAAGGAAGACCTCTGAGAGGAACAGCCAGTTCATCATTCCGTCAGTGTGTATACGATCCAAAAGAAGGCAGATCTAGCTTTTGGCTCTCAGGTATGAACCCTTCGTGTCCACGAGTTGACTGCGGATCACCTCCAGAAACCAATGGAGCCACTTATGGCTTCTATGTTGACACCAGATATAGAGCCAGTTTTTTCTTCGGATGTGAAGAGACATTCACTTTGGCGGGAAAGACAGAGAAAAGTGATAATGTTATTCGATGCGGACCTAATGGTAACTGGGATTTCGGGGATTTACGTTGTGAGGGACCCGTCTGTTCAGACCCCGGATACCCACCTGATGGACAACAGATAGCGACCAGTTATGAACAGGGCTCTCAGGTCTCGTTCACCTGCAACAGACCCGGTTTCGTTCCTTATTCTAATGATCCGATCACTTGTGTGAAGAACGCCGACTGCAAAATCATTAAACCTTTGGGTCTGGCGTCAGGTCTTATACCCGATAATGCCATTAACGCTACTTCACAACGAAGTAATTATGAAGCGAATAAAGTTAGACTCAATTCAGCGACGGGTTGGTGTGGACAACACGAGCCTTTTACTTATGTAACCGTTGATTTGGGAAAAGTTTTTCGAATCAAAGCTCTAATGGTTAAAGGAGTCATAACTAATGATGTTGTCGGCCGACCCACCGAATTGAGATTCTTTTATAAAGTGCGTGAATCAGAAAACTTTGTCGTCTATTTTCCGAATTTCAATCTAACGAGTCGAGAACCCGGAAATTATGGAGAATTAACAGTCATTCCATTGCCAGTAAGCGTTACCGCAAGATATATAATACTTGGTATTGTTTCCTATAATAAGAATCCGTGTCTCAAATTTGAATTAATGGGTTGTGAAGATACTAAAGAAGAAATACTTCTTGGATATGATAACGGATATCCTGTATGTGTAGATCAAGAGCCGCCTCACTTTACAAATTGTCCGAACGGACCAATTGTTGTGTCCAAAGGAACGAATGGCATAAATCCAGTCAATTACACAATTCCTACTCCTATTGATAACTCAGGATTTGTGGCCAGAGTTGAGGTCAAACCACTTGGATTCAGACCACCGATGATTGTATTTGAAGACACAGTTGTACAGTATTTCGCATACGATAATGACGGAAATGTTGCCGTTTGTGAAGTCAATATTACAGTTCCAGAAGAAACTCCGCCTTCACTGCATTGCCCGCAATCATATGTTGTTGAGTTAGTTGAACAACAAGACAGTTATCACGTGAACTTTAACGAAACACGACGTCTTATTAATGCAACCGATGAATCGGGAGATGTGAGAATCACTTTAATACCAGACTCTGCTCTCATACCTTTGAAAGGATATAGAAATGTGTCAGTCGTTGCGAGCGATCGATTTGGAAACGAAGCCTATTGTCACTTCCAAGTCTCAGTACAGCCAACAACATGTGTCTCGTGGTCCCTCGAAGAGCCCGCAAACGGTATCGTCAACTGTTTGCCCAATGATTTAGGAAATGGTTTCCGCTGTTTAGTCACTTGTAATTCTGGCTACAGATTCATTGACAACGAGTCCACCAAAACATATGAGTGTGTGATTGGGAGCCAATGGACGCCCGGATCTATAATTCCTGATTGTGTGCCCGAAGATACAAATGAAGCCAATTATGATGTCATCGCAACCGTTGAATACCGGAGTGGAGGATTTGCACCGCCGGCCTGTATGTCAGCCTATGTTAACTATGTGTCCAGTTATTACACTTCACTCAATCAGGTTCTGTCCGATCGTTGCTCTGCTATTAATGTTCAGATGGCTATTATGTTCTTCAATACCACGATAACCATTAGACCTGATACTAATGCTCTATCAGTTGAATATGTGCTACGAATAGATCCGGCCGTTCGGCAAAAACTACTTTACGACTTATGTGGGTCAACACTCGGACTTATATTTGATTTGAGTGTTCCGTCAACTTCGGCAATCATTGAACCCATTTTGAACATATCGTCACAACAAGTCGGCGGTTCGTGTCCTTCATTACAAGCACTTCGTTCTAGTGTAGTGCGAGGTTTCACATGTCAAGCCGGAGAGATCTTAAACAGTCTCAACACAAATGTAACTTTAGACAAAAATTTAAATCATGTCCCGCGATGTCTCTACTGTCCGGCGGGAACTTTTGCCTCAAAAGACATGCAAATGTGTACTCTTTGCTCGCGAGGCTGGTATCAGGACTCCACACGTCAGGCCTCATGTCGTCAATGTCCTGATGGAACCTATACTAAAGACAAGGGCAGCAAAAGTTTGTCTGATTGTATGCCTGTTTGTGGTTATGGTACTTATTCGCCCACAGGTTTAGTTCCATGTCTTCAATGCCCGAGTAATGCCTTCGCTGGTATTCCACCAAAAGAGGGATTCAAAGAATGCCAGAGATGTCCGACAAATACATTCACATATTCTGCCGGTTCCACAACTATAAACGAATGTAAAGTTAAATGTCCGGCCGGTACTTATTCTGAAACAGGTCTTGAACCGTGTGCTCCGTGTCCCACAAATTTCTATCAAGAAAAAGAAGGACAGACGACATGTTCTGAATGTGCCAGTAAAGAGAGAACTCTACGTCCGGGAGCTCTGAGTCCAGAAGCATGTACTGCAGGTCAATGCAGTTCAATCACGTGTCAAAACGGCGGAGTTTGTATTTTACTTAATCACGAGCCAACTTGCTATTGTCCGGCAGGCTTTTCTGGACAGTTGTGTGAATCAGATATTAATGAGTGTTCGAGTGAGCCCTGTTATAACGGTGGAACATGTCTTGATAGTCCTCAAGGATATGCCTGTAAGTGTCCGACTGGCTATTCGGGTCTTCAGTGCCAACTTGTTAGAAATGAATGCAAAAATGATACGTGTCCTGAAAAGGCTATGTGTAAAGACTCGCCCGGTTTAGGAAATGTTGAATGTTTGTGCAAATCTGGTTATGAAGGCAACAGTTGTAACATAACTATCAATCCGTGCACTCATGACAGTAATCCGTGTGAAAATAATGGTCAATGTATGCCACTCTTGCAGGGAAGATATCGATGCGATTGTCCACCCGGTTGGACAGGAAGAAAATGTGAAATCAATATCGATGATTGTGCTGAAGAACCGTGTCTTTTAGGAGCCAATTGTACTGATTTAGTAAACGATTACAAATGTGATTGTCCTCCAGGTTTTACTGGTAAACGATGTCATCAAAAGATAGACTTGTGTTCAACCAATCCCTGCATTAACGGCAAGTGTGTCGATAAGCTATTCTTTCACGAATGCATTTGTAATCCCGGATGGGCTGGATTTAAATGTGAGACTAATGTCGATGAATGTGCATCAGATCCGTGTGAGAATAATGGAGAGTGCGTTGACTTAATTGATGGCTTCAAATGCGTTTGTGATACCGGTTATATTGGTTCTCGTTGTCAGCACACAATTGATTCATGTGAGACAAAGCCATGTCAGAACGGAGGCTCTTGTTTTGATTTGATTGATGGCTTCATGTGTCAGTGCAGACCAGGTATATAATCACTATTATTTTATTTTATTTTTTAAACTTCTGAAAATTTATTTATAAAACTTATTAATAATTTATTAAATTCACCAGAAATGTAATGAGAGTTCATATGTTTGTCAAGTTTGTAACAGTCATTAATATTCTCTTTTATAATTTAAAGGATATGTTGGCCTTCAATGCGAAGCAGAAGTTGATGAATGTGTCTCTAATCCATGTTATCCGTTGGGAACTGAAAAATGTATTGATATCGACAATGGATTCAAATGTGAATGTAATGCTGGCTATAGTGGAGAGTTGTGCGAAACCAATGTTGACGACTGTTCTTCTTCTCCATGTCTTAACGGTGGCTCATGTACTGATGAGGTGAATGGCTTCAAATGCACATGTCTTCCAGGATGGGGTGGCCATCGATGCGAAGATGACGTTGGAATGTGTGAATCGAGTCCGTGTCATAACGACGCCAAATGTGTTGATCTATTCCAAGATTATTTCTGTGTCTGTCCGTCAGGAACTGATGGCAAGAGATGTCAAACATCACCGCAAAGATGTATTGGAAATCCATGTCAAAACGATGGCGCTTGTAGGGATTTTGGTTCTGGTCTTAACTGCTCGTGTCCTCAAAAATATACAGGAATCGGATGTCAGTATGAATACAGAGCTTGTGATGAAAATGTGTGTCAAAACGGCGCCACTTGTCTTGATATGGGAGAGGATTATAAATGCAAATGTGCCCCAGGTTTTACCGGTAAAAACTGTGAAGAAGATATAGTCGACTGCACCACAACCTCATGTCCACCCACTGCTACTTGTATTGACTTAAACAACGGATTCTATTGCAAATGTCCATTCAATTTGACGGGTGAAGACTGTCGTAAACCAATGAATATTGATTACGATCTCTATCTGAATGACGAGAGCCGGTCCTCAAGTGTTGCATTGGCCGCACCTTTCGATTTGAATGAAGCGACAAGTCTTACAGTTGCGCTTTGGGTTCAATATTATGAAGAATCGATTGGCACTTATTTCACATTGTATTCAGTAGAGTCGGCACATCTGCCGATCGGAAAGCGCCAAATGATTAAAGCCAATCACAACGGAATCTTCATTTCTCTATTTCCTGATAAAATGCAAGACGTATTTATGCCTTATTTAGAAAATGTGCCCATAAATGACGGTCAATGGCATTACATCAATATTATTTGGGACGGAAAAGACGGCACTTTAATGCTTGTCACTGATACTGCTGTCGCCGGAAGTATTTCTGACTATGCTATCGGCTCAAGTCTACCGTCTTATGGATGGATCAATTTAGGGTCACCTCTCGATGACAAGAACAAAGCTATAGTCGGCGCTGGATTTCACGGCAGAATAAGTCGCGTAAATATTTGGGACAGAGCTTTGGATATGAGTCATGAAATTCCATCTCAGATTCGCAGCTGTAAAAACTCTCCCGTTATATTCAATGGATTACTCCTTCGTTTCACTGGATATGATAGAGTTGAAGGAACTGTTGAAAGAGAGGGTCCGGGAAGATGTGGTGAACGCAACTGTCCGACCGGTTATAGTGGAGACGACTGCAGAATTTTGCAACAAGATAAAACTCCTCCGAGTGTTCTTCACTGTCCTCCAGACATGTGGATCATATCAGAAAATAGTTCAACAGTTGTTCATTGGGATGAACCACAATTCACAGACGATTTACGATCAGTTCAAGTCTTAGAACTGGAAAAAATAAGATCCGGTGAATCACTGAAAAAGGGAACTTACGATTTGAGTTATATAGCAGTCGACGAAACCGGTAATTCCGCGCGATGTGACTTTCAGGTGCATGTCTTGAGAGAATTCTGTAAAATTCCTTTACCTCCCACTGGAGGGGAAAGAGAGTGCTCTGATTGGGGTCCCGGCGGAAGGTTCAAAGTTTGTCAAATAAAATGCAATCAAGGCTTACAGTTCTCTCAACCGATACCTAAGTTCTATGTTTGTGGAGCTGAAGGATTCTGGCGGCCGACCGATGATCCCGAAAAGCCTTTAGTATTTCCCTCATGTGCTCCTAAACATCCCGCACAAAGAATATTTAGATTAGTCATGACTTTCCCATCGAGTGTCGTTTGTTCTGATTCTGGCAAAAAGATATTGAATTCAAGAGTCATCGATAGTTTGCTCAAAATTGATCGCGTTTGGAAAATATGTTCAGATCAAACTCGTGGCACTTGTAAAGGACTTGGAGTTAATGTGAAGTGCACTAAACAGCAGAGTTCTTCTCGATCTAAACGTCAATCGGATAACAATTCAGATAACATGGATGTATATAATGTTGAAATTGGATTCCCAGCAAATATCGATCCAATAGTTAATGCTAACACTCAAGAAAAGGATAGTTTAGAGTCAATAATAAGAAGAGCAATAGTTGAGAGCGCAATATTTGATGTTCGCGATACTCTGCCTAATGTTAGACCTGATTTGACTTCATTAAGACTAATTACAGAATATGCGTGCCCTCCCGGACAGGTAGTTATGAGTGATAGTTGTGTGGAATGTGGTTCAGGTACTTATTATGATGAACCGACTTCTAATTGTCTCAAATGTCCGGTCGGCACATATCAGAACGAATTGGGACAACTCTCGTGCAAGAAATGTCCACTAATTGCTGACAGACAAGGAGTTACTATAACTACTGGTGCGCGCTCTGTAGATGAGTGTAGAGAAAGATGTAATGCTGGCAAGTATTACGACAATGCCATTAATTCCTGTCGACCGTGTGGTTATGGCCTCTATCAGCCATCTGAAGGTGCTTTCACTTGTCTATCATGTGGTACTGGACTCACAACAAGAAGTTCAGAAGCTATTTCACAACAAGAATGTAGACGTAAGTCAAATATTAGCTTTACATTAACGCAAACTATTGTTGAATTTTATGAATATTTCAAAACTTACTTTTATTAAATATTTAGCCGAATGTATGCCTGGATTTCAATTATCATCGAATAGCAATTGTGAGGCGTGTCCAATAGGTTTCTATAGAACTCGTGGTCAACAGGCATGTGAACAGTGTCCGTCTGGAGTGACCACTGGAACTATAGGAGCTTCGAGTCCTACTCAATGCAATCTTGGTATTAATTCATTTATATTACGAATATATTCAAAAGCAGTACATTTTACTAAATTTTCAAATAATAATTGCAATTTTTATTTCTATAATTTATCAGAAATATGTAGTGCCGGTCATTATCTGAATACAACTGTAGATGAATGTGTTCCATGTCCTAAAGGAACGTATCAAGACATTGAACAACGAGACACTTCATGTCAATCATGTCCACCAAATTCGACAACAGATGGTGTCGGGACTGCCAGTCAAGAGCTATGCAGTAATCCATGTATTATTAATGATAAGATGGAGTTGTGTCCGCCTAACTCTCAATGTGAAGCACCCAATGGTGGCGAAGACTTTCGATGCGTTTGCAAAGAAGGCTATAAAGAAGTTCAATCAAATGAAGTCAATTATCCTCATTGTGTTAATATATGTGATGACTATTGTATAAATGGTGGTCGATGTGAATGGACGCCAGGCATGAAAAAGCCCAGATGTGAATGTCTTATCAATTTTTATGGCGATCGATGCGAAAGAAAATCAGAGCTTATTTATATTGCGGGCGGAATCGGAGCCGCAGTTTTCTTCATAATATTTATTGTTCTTCTAATTTGGATGATTTGTGTGAGAACTTCTTCGCGGCCAATCACTAAAAAGATGTCAGTCCATACAATTCCTACTGACTTCGCATCAACACCTGGTCCTCAACCAAATTTCTATTATGGAGCGCCGGCTCCTTATGCCGAAAGTATCGCACCATCACATCATTCAACGTACGCACACTATTATGACGATGAAGACGACGGGTGGGAAATGCCTAACTTTTATAATGAAACTTATATGAAAGAATCATTACATAATGGAAAGAGCAATGGAAGCACTTTACAGGGCATCAGTAATCCAAGTCTTTATGGAAATAAAGATGATCTCTACGATAGACTTAGAAAACATCAATATTTAGGCAAAAAAGGAGGTAATCATTATTCATGAACAAACTTTTTATTCAATTTTCACTTTATACTAAATTTTACATGATTTTATGTTGAAATTGAGTCTAATATTAAGTTTTAATTTCTTTAAAGATACAACAAGTGATAGTGAAGATCAAGGAAACTGAATGCCATTGAACTACTATTTTTATTGAAACACATCAAAAACAAATTAACCAATTATTTAAATAGAAATTATCAATAAATTGAAAAATCGCTTGATTTAGACTTTTTAAAAATATTTTTAGAAATTAAATTTATTGTATCGATAAGTTTCTAAAGCCACTCATTTATGTAAATATGAACCCAATAGACCATTATTTAATTGACAAATTTTTTAAAAATCTGATTTAAGATATGACTAAATTGAGCTCAAATTATTTCACACCAATTTTAATGCAATAACATTTTTCGAGTTTGATTATTACAAACACAACATTTTATTGTGTCAATCACTCAAAATGCCATTTAATTGATTATTATAGTTATTAATTATAAAATAGTCAAATATATCATCAAAAATCATTTCATCATTCTATGCATCCCTCAAAGGTTTAATACGTATTCCTGTTTAATTGCAAACTCAATGTAAACTTTTATAAATCATAATAATCTTATAGTGATGTCTTGTAGGGATATTTTTGTTTTGTTTTCTTTTGTAATATTGTTGGTTTGCTAAATAAAACTTGTATTTCCAAATCTAAACAGATTTATCATCTCTTATTCATTTATTTGGTTCTCAAATACATCATTACTCACTATTGTAAAGAATATTTTTTCAGTTCAATGGACTCAATGGATCAATACTTGAATCATGACTTCAAAAGAATCAATTAGTTTCAAATGTTTGGAAAGTCATCAACAGTTCAAATAGTCAAAAGAGAGGTCAAGAGTTAATAAAACATTAACTTTTGAAATATTTAAATTCTACAACAATTATGTCTTTATTAAATCTAACATTAAAAAATAAAATAAATCATATCAATTAATTTGAGTTTTTGTGCAAATAATTTGAACTCATCATAAAAAACTCAAGTATTGTTTAAAACTCAAATCATTTAAAACTCAAATAATTGTGTCAATTTCAATACTATTCAATTATTGCCAAAAAACAATCAAAAAAAGAACTTTAAACAAAATAACATCGAAAAGTTCATTGTTATTAAATTTAATGATTTCTTGTAATTTTATGTGTTTTTAATTACTTACAATTTATAAATCATTTATTTTACTTCTTAAGTTTTTTTTCAGTTAGATTTAGATTTTTGGCAATAATTAAGTTTTCCAAAAATATTTAAACTCAACACAATTATGAATTTTTTAGTTTTAAATAATACTAGAGTTTTTTTTGTGATGATAGAGTTCTAATTATTTGCACAAAAACTCATATTAATTAATCTTTAGTTAAAACTTTGTCAATTATTTATATTACTTTTTTAGATTCGATTTAATAAAGATGTAATTATTTAGGAATTCAAATATTTCAAAAGTTGATGTTCTGTTAACTCTTCATTTCTTCACGAATTGAATTAAAATCGTCTGGTTATTCAATTAAAAATCCTATTTATAAAGATCTCCAAATTAGTTTTCAATAGTTTTTCTACAATTAAATTAAATTCTGAAGTAAAGAAATTTTTTTTATAAAATAAAGTTTTTTTTGCATTAACAGAATTCTGAATAATATAAAAATTTAGTTGAGCCATTCACAAAGCCTATAGAGCCGAGCCTAACGATGAAGATGCACGTTCTTTCCGAATCCAAAGTTCAAAATTCTTTCATAGAAACATAAAAATATGCCTAGAAAGTATATTCTCCAAAAATTAGCCGCCAATGGCATTTATGAAATACATATTTTTGAAATTAAAGTTTCAGTTTTTATTGACTTTTAAAAATTCTAAAATAGCAAGTTAGTCACTGTGGCCCAACTGTAAGGTATTGCCTTCTGGACTTTAGGGTTCGGGTTCAAGTTCTTAATGAATCCTTTTTTTAATAGTATTTTTTTATGACTTTTTTTTGTTCAAAAATTTTTATTTTAAATCAAAATATTTACAAAAAATATAATTGAAATATTTTAGAGAAAATAGAATAAAAAAAATAATTGAACTGAATATTTATTTATAGTGGTCATTAATGAGAAAGTGGTTGAAACATCGATTTTTTCACAATAATTACATCTAATAAAAGCAGTAGAATTACATTGACTGCAAATACAATTTTTTAAATTGAATAAAATTTTATAAATTGTCTGTAATTCGATTTTTTCTCCATTTTTGTTCAACATATCCATGAATTTTTCAGATAGTATTTGATGAATTTCTACAAAACTATTTTTAGAGAGAAAAAATTACTATTTTTAATAAATAAATTTGAAACCGCTCTTATTTTGAATAGTTTTGCTTTCTCGTGATATCTAAGCACGTGTCATATCAAAATGAGCCTTATTCACGGGAAAAACTCAGAATTTGAGTCCCAATCCAAACTCAAGTGTGAAACCTCGTTTGATTCAGTTTGTCAAACTGAGTTCAATGCTACCACACTTGACCCGATTCTGACCACTTCTGGCTAACTACCGACGGATCTGGCCAATTACCGAAAAGCTTGAATTATGAAATCTTCTCATCATTCTGAGTACATTAATACCCCCACTTGACCATCCAAGACCCTTAAACTCATGTAATTCTCTAAAATTTCTTAAAAAAAACTTATTTCGAATTTTTCAAGTTTTAAAGTTGTTTTTCATATTAATATTGTGTAGTTTTTAAATCTCTATGAAATATTAAAAATTGTCCTAGATGGGCGCTGTATTTTAAAAGATTTTTGAAATTTTCATATTGACGTAATTTCTGTTTTACTCGTGATTTCTTTCTGAGAATTTTTAAAATTAAACCTTAATTTATTTACAATTATTTAGTGAATTTTTAAAAAAATTTCAACGGTTTTCCCAAATTAAATTTAAATTTTTGAAGTTTTAATTTTTAGTAATTTTTAGTTGCTCCCATAGGAGTCATAGGTCAACTTCATGAATTAAACATGTGAGTCTGAAAATCTGAAAAAATTGGTGTCCAGGGGGTCAGCCACATAGGGCTGTTTTAATCCCTCAAAGAATTAAAACTTTTGGCAACAATTAAAGTATTGTTGATGAGGACAGACAGAAAGTATGAAACTATAAACTCGTGTATTCACACCACGAGTTAAACGAGTTAAAAAATCATGTCAGTCCGTTCGCCCGCAATAATGTAAATGAGCGCGTTTTATAGCATTATTGTTATTATATTTCTTACCTATAGAGTAAAATCAAAACACATTATTGCAAATGACGCGCACATTTCATTTAAGTAAAGGCTGTCGATCAACTGGCTGTCGATCAAACGACCCAGACCCAATAATTTGATCTAATCTTTACTTAAATGAAATAGGGTCTGGGTCGTTTGATCGACAGCCAGTTGATCGACAGCCAGTTGATCGACAGCCAGTTGATCGACAGCCAGTTGATCGACAGCCAGTTGATCTACAGCCAGTTGATCGACAGCCGGTTAATCGACAGCCGGTTAATCGACAGCCGGTTAATCGACAGCCGGTTAATCGACAGCCTGTTAATCGACAGCCGGTTAATCGACAGCCAGTTGATCGACAGCCAGTTGATCGACAGCCGGTTAATCGACAGCCTCAAGTGCTGATTAAGACTAGTTCTATTAATGTGATGAAAATGGATCTAAAATTAAATGTTAATCGAATTTTGCTTTTAAATTTTTTCAAATGTACTGCATCATGTATTATGCATTACAAATTGACCATATTATGGATTTGATTGAATGGGACCAAATCTTCTTAAAGTTCTAATGAACCAGGTTTTTGATGATTTTCAAGAACTTGGATGTAATACATTTGAAAAAATTTAAAAGCAAAATTCGATTAACTTTTAATTTTAGATCCTTTTTCATCATATTAATAATACTAGTCTTAATCAGCATTCCACTCGAACTTTAATGGCTGTCGATCAACTAGCTGTCGATCAACTGGCTGTCGATCAACTGGCTGTCGATCAACTGGCTGTCGATCAACTGGCTGTCGATCAAACGACCCAGACCTGATAAATAAAACTAATCTATAACGTAAAGTTTCGAATTCGATACTGAATTTGTCACAAACTGTTCAATATTGACTTGTACAAACATTTATCATCATCAGTGCATCAATTTTTATAGCAAAAAAGGCTTTAAATAAAATATGGAATTTAAATTATTGTTAAAATTCCATATTTTTAAAAAGAAACCTTTTATTTAAAGCCTTTTTTGCTATAAAAATTGATGCACTGATGATGATAAATGTTTGTACAAGTCAAATATTGAACAGTTTGTGACAAATTCAGTATCGAATTCGAAACTTTACGTTATAGATTAGTTTTATTTATTACTATTTTAATTGTTTTGTTCAAAGAGTTCAGATTCTTCAGTCACTTCTAACGTTAATCTGAGTTTGATGTGGGCTCAAGTATTACGAAAAAATGATGCTATCATTCATTTTTAAAAGCAGAGTCTGTTATCTAATATTTAGACATTTCGATGACCTCATTTACATTTAATTGTTAGATTTCTTCATAGAGGTGTTTGAATTGCAAATTAGATTAAAGTCAATGTAAAAATTATTTTTTTTAAAACAAGACCGACTCAGTATTAAAACTGAAGTATTCAAATAATTGAATTTAAATTATGAAAGACCTGCAAATTATGCTTTTTAATTTTGAACAATTGAACACTTCAATAAGATTGAATTACTACGAGTTAAAAAGTTTTTGTCTCAAAGTTTAGTGACTAAATTCTGAAAATGTTTCAAATTTGTCTAATAATTGTCTCAATACAATTTATGATTGCGGACAGCAATAAAGATGCATTCGATAAAGAAAATAAACAGATTTTGAGAGAAGTTATGAAAAATAGTAGTGAAAAGAATGTTAATAAAATTATGGGCATTCAGACCAAATTCACTGATATATTGCCAGATAAATCAGTGAAAGATCGTTCATCAGATAGAGTTACCGTTAAAAACTGTGGATTCAGTAATTCTGTTAATAAGTCATCGTTTGGCAATAGAATAGTCGGTGGAAAAGTGTCGCGACCCGGAGAACATCCGTGGACTGTAATGCTTAACATATATTTGACCGATAAGAGAAAAGCCCTCTGCGGCGGATCTTTGATTAACGAACATTGGATCCTAACCGCAGCTCATTGTGTCTCAATGGGCAAAGGATCAATCGAAAAATTGGAAGCATTGGTTGGCGTTCAACATAGGAAGAAATCGAATAAAAATACACAAAAAAGATTTGCTAATTGTGTTATTCCTCATCCGCATTTTAAGGGAATAGATTCATCGTTTGCCAATGATTTGGCTCTAATAAGAGTTGATAAACCTTTTAAGATAACACATGAAAGTGGCGGAAATGTTAATGGAATCTGTTTTCCTCCAAAGACAGATCCTCCGTTTGAATATACTGGGGATGCCAGAGTCGCCGGTTGGGGTCTCACTTTCGATCGCTTGTTATTAGGACAGCCGGCAGATGAGTTGAAATACACGACAGTCAGTATAATAGATAACAAGAAGTGTCTGAAATATCCCTATCCCATCAAAATTAAAGATTCGATGATGTGTCAGGGCGTTGACTGGACGGCTCCGTGTCAGGGAGACAGTGGCGGACCTCTTATTATTTACTTAAATAATAAAGAGCCTGCAGTTCAAATAGGACTCGTATCATTTGGTCCAGGATTTTGTGCCAATATTTTTGTTCCAAATGCCATTTACACTAAAATCTCATACTTTTTGGAATGGATTGAAGACACCATAAAAAATTATACTGACTGTCCGGCAAATGGTTTGCGATTTCCATAGTTTACTACTCATTACTTAAAAGATATAATATATTATGTATAATTGTTTCACATAAAACAGGACTGAAAAGTTATAGTAATACAGCTTTCATTTCAATAAAGTTATAAACATTATAACTTCAAAGCTTCAAAACTCAAATTAGGAAAAACCAGTTAACTGTCACTAAACTTTTATTCAGCAAATCTTTTCAAATTAGTCAATACAAAAATAATGTTAGAAAAGTACAATTGCTTTAAATATCACATCAAATGCTGGAAATGTCCGCCGTTGTTATCCAAATATTTACAACTCTATTAATTAAATTATTAAATACTTTTTTAAAGTTTCTTTACTGATATTTTTAATTTCGTTTTACATATTGTTCTTTAAATCATCCAAAGTTTGTGGATTATTTTTGTAGACCAGGTTCTTGAGATGGCCCCATAAAAAGAAGTCAGGAGGTCAAGTCCGGGCTCCGGGGGGCAAATCAATTTCGGTTTAAAGAGTATTATTGCTCAGCGAAATAATTCTATTGACATTCTATAGGGAGGGTTATTTCCAGCAGGACGGTGCGCCCGCCAACACCCCGGCCCGGGACACGGGGATTTGCCCGCGCACGGGGACACGGAGATAGTATAACTTTGAAGCTTTAAAGTTATACTATTATCAACTTTATTGAAATGAAAGATGCATTACTATAACTTTTCAGTCCTGTTTTATGTGAAACAGTCTGTATACCAACCCTAAACCTTATAGTTATTGGACCCTAAAAGGATTTCGTTGAAACTCTGCATAATATTACTGTATATATTATGTGAGTTTTTGGTGGCTCAGAAAGAATATGAAACAATTTTTTTGTGGAGATAATTATTTCCATATATATATAGAGAAATGAAGACATCGTAATCCTATAGTAATTTACTTTATATCAAATCACAAAATTAAGTCAATGTTAGGTTACACACATAAACTGAGTTTGAACTATATACAGTATAAAGTTTCCTAAAGTACAGTATACGGTGTTTCAGCTTTAATATACATTTATGCGATTAATAAACTTTTCACTAAGTATTAAGAGTTTAAGAAATTTATTTAACAATCTATGGGATTCACTTAATTCTATAACAACTTAGTTTATATTTGAACTTTAGATTTATGGCGGTTTTATTGCAGATTTTATTGAATTTCAAATTCAGTTATTTTGATGATAATATATAAGCGACACCACCCGCTTATATCAACCGATAAAGTATTATTAATGTACTCTTAAGAAACTTTTGGATTTAGACGGCAGAAAGCTCTAACTGAATATGCTTATGTAAGTACATATATATATAAGTAGAGCTTTCCGCCGTCTAAATTCAAAAGTCTCTTAACTTTACAATATAATGTCTACTAGAGCTCTACTTTCACTCAATTTGTAATTAATTGACATCAAAGGAAACTGCACTTCAAAATCGTAATCGTTGTCCCTTTTTATTTTGAATTAAATCAAATGAATGAAGGTTATTGTTGGGTAATGTGGCGCATCATTTTAGAAACATCTTTCATTTCTGTAACGGTTAAAGGGATTTCACAATACATTAATGTTTTCATGATTATAATATTCAGTTTTAAGCCTTGATAGAAGTCATGAATAATTATCAGTGTCTGTAAGGATAATAAGAAATAGGTTGAAAGTGTTGTTTTCCCATACTGTGAATTATATGATTTTAATTAAGATAGGCCAATTTTAATTTAAAATTTAATTAAATAATGATCGGTAATTCAGATTTTAATTAATGATAAAAAGTTTCAATGCTTTTGAACATTAATTTGAACCCATAGTAAATTTTCATACTTTTTTCTTGATTATCAATAATTTCCTAATTTCAATGAAATGAAAACTTCTGAAGAATAAACATTTCTTATATCAATTAAATAATTTTCTAATCATCAATTATTTCTCATATACTGTACAACTCATAATTATATGAAAATAAGTTTCAACTCTTGAATAAGGGAAAAATTACAAGATTTTATTGAATTTTAAGAATTATAAGAATCTTATAAAAGTAACACTTAAGCCGTTTAAAGATGAAAATACAAGGGAATGGCTTTCAACTGAACACATCATTTCGTTTATTGATTTTGTTTTAAAAGAAAATTTCTTCACTCATAACAAAGTTTGGTATAAACAGAAAGTGGGCTTTTTATGGGTCTTAAATTATCCCCAATTCTAGCAAATATATATTTAAATCATTTCATAAACAAAGTAAAAACAAATTTAAGTGTTATAACCTGACCATTGGCTGGTATGTGTTGATGATAACTTGATCGTAAGGAATCAATCTAAAGGAGAATTCGATCAATTTGTGACTAAAATAAACAATATGAGACCCGATTGTTTGAAATTCACAATAGAAAAAGAAGATATTGAAAATTCAATCTCATTTTTAGATCTAAGAGTTCATCGATTGGATGAATCAATTGAATTTTGAATATTTCAAAAGAATAAGAATAAGTCCTTAAACTACTTCTCACACCATGACATGAATGCTAAATTAACAGTAATCTCATCGAGCATTCTCATTCAAAATAGACAACATTTTAATAATGAAATTAATCACATAATACGCATATTAAAAGATAACAATTATCCCGAGAAACTCATTAACAACCGAATCGGTATTCTTTATAACAAAAGATTGACTAAATCAAACATCACCACTAATGAAAACAATGAAGAAATAAAAACAAGAATCTGTATGCCTTATATTAATGGAGTGTCAAAGAATTGGAACTGTTTTCAAGAGATTTTAATGTGATGTTTCGTATTCTAGATTAAGAAACGATTTACACCATCAGTTATATAATCACAAGGATGTAATCAGTGATGACAAATAATGGATGATTACAAAATTGTTTAATTCATATAAAGATGGATTGGTTTTTCAAAGGGATCAATCTCTAAATCTTATTGTCATGAATTTCGAATGAGTTACTAAAATTTTAAGGACATAAAATCAGTCAAAAATAAAATTAGTGAAAAAATTAACTCTAATTCGAATTTAACTCCAATACTAAGTCAATACTTGAAAATATAACTGAATCAAAAATATTGAAAGTGTTTTCGCACGAGAATTGTTGCAAAAATTACATCATTTAAATTGATATATCATTACTCCCGTATTAATTACTTCAGTCGCTTTATATTTGTGGACCTGTACAGCTAACCAAATAAGTTAAGCAACTCATGTGTTTCTTTAATAACTTTTTAATTTAGCACTTTATTGCAAAAATTTTTTGATTTTAAATATCTTTTTATGATGAATAATAATATGAAATAGAAAAATCAATAAAATTAAATAATCAATTAAAAATAACACAAAATGAATCAAAGTTAAGAAATGCGACAGATCAATTGGTAGAGCACTAGGACGGTTGCCCAAAGGTCGCAGGTTTGAGACTTATCACGGACGTAAAATTTTTGATTCACATTTTAATTAATAAAAACAGCTAAAAAATGTTTTCTTTAAGTAGTTTTCTTTTATAAAATTAGTGTATTTAACATATAGTAAAAAATGAAACAATATCAAAAATACTTAAAAACTAGATTATAGGCGCGAAATAAGGGTTGCACTGCTGTACACTAAAAACACGAGTTGCTAAACTTATTCCGTTGTCTGTATTCAAACATTCAAAATAAGGCACTTTTACACAAAATATTCTCTGCTGGAAAACAAATTCAAAAATATCGAGAAGTTTTGGGTTTGCATCCGAATAATAGAATTTGAATAGTGGTCGTTATTTTCGGGAAATGAGATTCTCTAGTCTCGAAAATAACGTTCCTTCGAGTCTCGACTATTTCTGGAATTTTCTAAAACATTAAGAACTTAATTTCGTTCAATTCTTAAAGTTTTGTTACATTTAAACCTGAAAACATTAAGTGTTTCCGATTTTTAATTAAAAATACGAGTTTAATGACTAATTATGGTTTAATAATTTCAAATTAAATTTTAATTCTATATTATATCTTGATTTTTAGTTAATAATTTTTGCAATACCATCAGAAATACCACTACCATTAGAAATACCATCAATATTCATAAAAATCAATTTCGAGACTCGAGACCCGATACCGACCACTAAATTTGAAATAAGCCAGTATTTGCTTATCTAAATAGTACTGGTATTAACTGCATATAAATTGACTATATTTCTAAACATTATTAAATAATACAATATATTATTCTATACAATATTATTAAACATTGACACTAATAATCATTCATATTCTTAATCTTAATATAAATCAATTAATTAAACAAATGAAAAATTATCATATATTATAGATGAGACTCAAAAATGAAGATAAAACTAATTATTTTTGTGCTTTTACAATGAACTCATTAATATTGCTATAACTAAGTAAATGTAAATGATTGGCGAAATAGATCAATACCTTTATTTCCAATTGACTGATAACTCTTCTAATATTCTTTATAATACGGGTATTTATTTGCTATTTATTCCAAATTTGACATGATTTTAGAGGGAAATTTGGCCGTATATATAAAGCTAACACTTTTCAATAATTTTTAATTGATATTTAAACTGAGCTTTTCAAATGTTGAAAATGTATACTAAATTATTAGAGATTTCAATTTTGATTTGTTTATCTGCGATCACATCTCATTCTCAATCCTTGAATACTGAACAAGAGATTGAATTGTCTGAACAATTTTTGGCCTCAAATTATAGTAATAAATCTAATGCGCGTCAAAGTGATACTAACTGTGGTCTGAGCCGTTCATCATCAATGATTCGCAATAAAATAGTTAATGGACAAGCTGCTAAAGACAGACAGTTTCCGTGGCAGTGCTTGCTTAAGATATATGACTCGCAAAACAGACCTGTACAGTGCGGCGGTTCTGTTATTAATTCTCGTTGGGTTCGTATAAAGACACCACATTTCAATGTGGAGTTTAATTAAGATATGATTACATTCACATGAACAACAAATCAATTTTTAGGTCATGACTGCAGCCCATTGCGTGAGTGATGAGCGATCCGGACAATCATTTGTTAGAAGTCTCGAAATAACCGCTGGTATACGAAGCCGATCGGGTCAGGAATCAAAATCTCAGCGCAGATATGCTGACTGTGTTATACAGCATCCAAACTGGAGAGGAAGTAATGGTCAATTCAAGAATGATATAGCACTTGTCAGAATAGGAAGTAATAATCCATTTGATATCAATTTAAGAGCTGGCAGTAATGTCGGTACTATTTGTTTGCCACCAAAAACAACCCCTTTTTACGAATACACTGGTAGAGCGCGTATCTCTGGCTGGGGATTGACTAAAGATCGCGGAACCCCATCAGAGACGTTAATGTATACCGATGTGACTGTATTGGATAACAAAAAATGCACTACCTTTCAGTATCCGGTGCCGATCGCAAATTCCATGATATGTCAGGGCCCTGAGAAAACATCTCCTTGTCAGGGAGACAGTGGTGGACCTCTTATTGTATCTTTGAACCAAAAACAGCCCACAAAGTTTACACAAATTGGAATCGTTTCTTTTGGTCCGGGCCAATGCGCAAATGGCAAAGTTCCTAGTGCTATATATACTAAAGTCTCTCATCACAGGGAATGGATCGACAAAACAATTGCAGATAATGATAGTGGTAATTGTGGAAAAAGAGCTTTGGTATCCCCCCAAACAGATGAGCAGCAACAGATCGAATAAGATTAATAAGTGCTTAAAATTAAATTTTTATACACTTCAATTTTGATTCAATACAGTTATCTCAAGTATTTTCTCCAAAAAAAATTTTTTTTAAATTTGAAATTCTGTTTCAATTAATTTGAAATTTTGATTAGCATTAATAATACTAACAAAAATACAATTCTAAAACTTTTATTCCAGTATTTGCAACACTTCAAGAGAATTGAATCACAAAATTTGCTAATAATAGAATTTATATGCAATAAAAAACGCTTTTCAATCTTATGGTAAATTTAATAAATTATTCTTAGCGATCAAAGTGTTTTAATTAACACATTGTTGAAGCCACGGATAATTTCTAACTAAAATGATATCATTTCTATAATTGCTGAGACGATTAAGCATTCTTCTGAGCAAATGATACAATTGAAGTGATAATCACCGCTTCATCTGAAAGTGTGAATATATATTTAAATATTTGGGTTAAATGATAACTTAAATACTTTATTTAGTATGATTATAATGAATCAATTTTAACAAATTTGATCATATCTTCGGCTCTTTTATAGAGCAAAATATTTTCTGGTTTGATATTAGAGTGAGTTATTGGATGTGAGGTCTCTGGGCTGGTCATTACACCCAGACTGGTCTTCATGATGATAGTCGACTGCATCACAGAATTATCTTAACTAAAATTGAGCAAAATCTTCTCCAACACCATAAGGCTTTTTCATAAGTCAAAGTGCAATCGAGATTGAAATTGAGAAAATTTGCTGCAAACAGTAGATATGTACTCATTCCTTTCTCAGGTGGCACACTTTGTACCAAGTCATTCAAATTTATTCTTTCCAAATCTCTCATACCATTATTGATTGTGGCCCTCAATTCTGTTATTTTTATAAGTTAGAGTTGACTAAATCTGCATTCGATTAATTGCAGAAATGAATCTATTTTAAAAGCATAATTTCAAACTGAATAACTTTTATCTTTAAATGTATGAATGAATTGAATTTCAAGTATTTGAGTGACAATAATTTTATGTAAAATGATGTACAACAATTTTGTTTATATCATTATATAGTATTTCAATCAATAAATAGGCTATCAATAGGAAAAGTTAATTATTTAAATTTTTAAAAAACGAAAACATTAATTAAACGAAAGAAATAATTTTCGGAATAAATAAATGGGTTAATATAATTTTAATCAGGAATTTTCACATAACAAGGAGATGATATTGTTGAATGGGTGATCCAATTTTGTATCGCAGAATAAGTAGAGGCAGTGCCGCCAAATATTCCCACTAATACTATCTGCAGCAAAAATATCTTGAGATACATCGGTATATTTCTAAACAATTAAAATAGTCCAATTAAGTTTATCTCAAATCATAAGTTCAATATCATTTAAACCTTTGCGGCCAATTTGAACTTTTCTGCGAACAAAGTTTTATATAGAAAGCTGGCGGCATCACAAATACCATTAAAGTCAATGTTGAGCCCCCAATTAGGTCTACTATTTTGTCAAATTGGGGAACTGTTTCAGCAGTGAATGCAATCGCAACCATTAATAGAGTGCGAAAAATGATTCTTTTCAAACCGAAATCTTTGGTATAGAATTTAAAGTAAAATTGAGAAAACTTTCTATTAAAATTATAAATAAAAACTAACATTTAGGAATTTTAAGTAATTCCTCCATTTCTAAAACCACTGGATTTATAATGATTAAAAAAGCAAAAAAACAATGAACGGCAAAACAGCCTCTGATGACAGTGGAGAGCCAACTTGCACTCATGTTCTCCAAAATATTAGTTGCAACTTTGTCTCCATAAACAACAAAACCAGCAATAGATATCGGCAGATAAACGAAGATCAGACCTAAAAAATTAGTTTATTTCAAATTAATAGCTTTTCTAACATTCTATGATTTAAATCATCAAATGAAAAGTTTTTGATATAATTTTTAAACTTATTGTTGTTCAACTTTATTGTATGTTTGAGAGAATTATGATCACAAATCATTAATATATATGATTGTTAGAAAAGAAAAGTATCAGAAGCTAAGGTATGCTAAATTTATAGTCAATTAATCCAATTGATAATTATTTAATACGTTCAGTTAAATCACTTTAATTTTGAGATCAATCTATCTGAACATATTTTGAGTCATGAGATTATGTCAGTCAATTCTAATACTCAAAGTTTGTAAATTTACTCAAACTATGAAATAAATACAGTGCTTTATTTAATTATCTACCCATTGAGGCCCATTTTGACGTCATTGATTGGTCAAGTTTTGTGAAACGTCACTACATTCCAAATTTGTTAATAGGATATTATTTATAATAAGTTATTGAACATTTTTTATATTTCGAATAAAATATTCCCAATTTGAAAGGTTTTATTGTATTTATTGAATGGGTAGATAATTAAGTAAAGCACTGTAGAATGTACAGTATTTGTTAATACCTGTAAATCCGAAAGTGACTGCTTTTGGAAATTTGTCCTTTTCACTCATGTCATTTTGGAAATTAGGGAAAGCACTCGCGCCCGCGTAAGCGAATATCATTTTACCAAAAGATAGAAAAAATGATTTGAATGTTGGGGCAGAATATGTGGCACTTTTTATATTATCCGATGAGTCCATAATTATATTAATTAATAATAAGACACTGCCAAAAAGTGTTGCAAACATTGCTGAATAAGCTGCAGGCCAGAAGTCGGCGGGTGATCCCAACCACATTAGTGGTGTGAGGGCTGTGCCTACCACTGGCATCCAATAGCAAAATGAAAAACTTTTCATAAAACTACTAGTTACCATTTTAACTAAATCCGAAGTCAGCAATAAGAATACAACGCTTGACCCAAAGCGTGTCACATTCATCGATAAGGAAACTGTATTCCTATTAAAATAAATAATTATTTGGCAACAATTATTGACCACAGCAACATTAAAGGAAATGATGAAAAATTTCAAAACCTCATCCAATTCCCATAAGCTCTTTGCCCTATCGTAGCGAATGGAGTCCGAGTTAGACCTGTTCTATACTGAGGCCATCGCTCTTCTAGAATAAGCCAACATTTAGCTAAATAAACTCCGGCCACTCCAGCATTAAAGCAACAAAACAAAAGAAATGCAATCCCAGCCCAGCCTTTATTATGGGTAGAGAAATATCATATCAAATAATTGGAAAATAAGCTACAGTACATCAATCACTCTTAACGAAAATTATTAAATTTTTAAAAATATAAATTCAATAAATTTTATAATGCAAGAGACACTAAAATCTATATTCAAAATAGCTATAACTTTTCGAATTTTCATTAATTCAAGTATTCAATATTTAAAAACTCTATTTCTCCTGTTGCGTAATGATAATCAAATTTAGTGGTGGAGACATCTCAGAAACTGTGTTTCAAGAGCTGGTTTAAAATTTTGTTGAGCGCTCGAGCGTTCATTCGAGCACTTATGAATCCCCAGTACCAGTTTCCTAAAAATGAAATCTTTCAAAAGATTCTTCATTGATTCATATATTGTAAATCTGACATATTATGTCTTTGCTGATCCATTAGTTTATTGCTCTCTTGCATTTGCATAAGATCGCATAATTTTAGCTTTATAATATCGCATAGTTTGACTAATTTACTTGCACAAATTAAGTTTTCAGCAAAAAAACTATTTTTTCCATCTTAATTCGATTAACTTATATTTTTATTAAAACTTACATCTCATATAAAAAAGCTGAAGTTAAAATTTCGAAATTGGACTTCTATTGAACTGATGTCTCCTATTTTGAATGCATAATTTAAGAAATACATATTTTCTCACTGACTCAGAATCTTCTATTAAATAGCGATATATCAATACAGTGTGTAAGAAAAGTTCGGCATTATTTTTCTCGAGTTGTTTGAATCTGAGTTTTGAGTAAATTTAAGCTGTTGGACCTGTGCTCAGAGTTCTTCATAATTGAATTCTATTCTTAATGTTAGCTAAAGACAGACGGAGAGTACGAATCAATAAACATGTTCTGTTGCATAATTTCCACAAATAGTCGCATAATTTGACTTTTTTCCTCACATATATATACTCGCATAATTGGACCCCTCCAGTCGCATAATATTTTAGACCTCGTTATAGTGTACTTTAATACATCATGTTATCATTTTAATACTCATTAATAATGAGTATTGAAATGATGATATGATGTATTAATGTACATTATAACTCATGGCTTAATACTGACAACAATTCAAGTACTTTACTGTACAATCATTTCAGGGATTATAATTGCATTTAACAATTCAAATAAATATTCACTATTACATAGTATAGCATTTCTCAATAGCGATGAAATATCAATGATAAAGAAAGAGGAACTAATCCATGGAAATTCCTTCAAAGTGATAAGAATTGTTAATGAATATTTGATGGGTTATAAATAGAAAATTTAAGAGACAACTTTTAATGGAGTTTTTTCAAAATGAATAATTGATTTAAATATCATAAAACTTAAGTTTAAATATACCGATTCCTTGTGTTGCTTTAGGAAGCGTCAAAAGACCGCCTGAATTCAATTGAATTTTTAAAATTAGTTGGAATTTCAAATTGAAAAAATGTTCAAATATTCAAATGAGAATTGTATTTTATACCTCCTGCTACTTCTCCTATTATGAAGACTATGGCAGAAATGAAAGAAAGTCCTTTTCCACTTTTCTTGTCATTTTCTTCAACCTCTATTTTTTCGCTTATATTGTCGATACTGACTTTTTTCGAAACTTCATAAGTCTATAAGTTTAACGATAAAAAGAATTAATTAATTAATAAGAACCTTTAGATTAATATAAAGCACACTTACATTGTAGACCATTTCAAGTTTTTGCTTCAATTCAACAACTGTTGAAATGATATGTTGTCTTAAACTCCTTATAAGAAGTTTACGATAAGTCTAACAGAAATATGTGTTGATAATCACCTTTATTTCTGATTGCAAATCTAAGTGGTGTTCATATAGAAATACTACAGTAGTATAAAGTTTGCAACATTCAATATTAAACATTCCGTTCCTGTTATAACTAAGGCCGTGAATTCCAGGGGTTTAAAACAGCTAAAAAAGTCGGGATCTGGGAGGAAAAACTGGTATTTCCGGGCGCGATTTCCAGAGGATTAAAAAAAATTTTAATCGAAAAACCTTTCCTTTATTGATAAAATAGTAATTTTTATAATCAAGAATACAATATAGTATTAAACAAAGTAGTTGAATCTTAACATTATAAATTTTTTAATGTTTACTTCCAATAAACTATATCTTTTATCAGTTAAAATAGATTTATAAGTTGATAAGATCTCTCAACTTCAATTAAAACCAGAGGTGCATAAGATGTTTCATGTGTTGAAGTCTAATTTAATATTTTTCAAATTTACTGAGAAATCATAAGATATCAGATATAAAAAGTCAGTAAAAACTGGTTTTTGTATATAAATTCGTAGAAATCCGGAGCCAAAACAGTAGAAACGGGAATCTGGGAACTAAAACCAAAAACCGGGATTTCCCGGGATCTGGAAATTGCTAATTTTAATCCTTTAAGGACATAGTGGTATGCTTAGAGCAATTTTCTGATGGTTATTGAGACTCATGTGATTTTCGGGACCTCCCGGAATTCACGGACTTAGTTATAACCTTTAAAATGTAGTTTAAAACATTCAAAATAAATAAATAGATCATATGAGTCCGTGTAATCTTGTGGTTATGGCGCTCGGGTTTTGTGGAAGACTTTAGACTTATTTTCAAAGCTCGGTTCATATTTTCTTTTTATCAGAAAAATGACTTAATAAACATCTATTGCATGACTTAAAGAGTACGATTTAATATGATTCAATTAAATATTAAATTATCATTATTACTGTTTCAAAATATTGTTTGGAGAACTGTAAGTGAGCGGTATTTCAAAAAGTTTTAATTGGGATTTAGACAAATCTACTAATTTGATTATTTTTAAGAAGTGTCCCTAATATATTATACTTTGAGTGTAAAACTTTACTATTGATTCGAAGCTCCAAGTTTAACACTTTACTTTATGCTTACACAAAATCAATAAGAGCTCACATTAATTTAAATTGTTTTGAAAACCCTTCCAGTTGTAAAAAAGAGTCAAAGCCTAGAAAATTCAAACCAAAATAAAATTGCTGGTAACCAAACATATGTGCCAACAAATTTAATCAGAGGTATGTCTTAAGTAAATCTTAGCTAAGGATATATTATCGATATTGGCCAATAATATTTTTAAATAATAATCTTGAAGTGAGCCCTTGACAATAGTGATAAGCACAAGCTGAGAGCTCAACAGAATAACTTTATAATGATTTCAATTCAAATGCAGAAAAAGATATTCAAATGAAAGAATATAATATGCAAAAACTATTCTCAACATTATGAATCGACCATCCAGAATGGTTAACGTAATAGAAAAACAAACATTCATTTTCAGTAAATTTTTCACTTAATTAAGCAAATTATTCTTAATGTTGGATAAATGTTGATTTACAAAATATGATCAAATTTTTGATTGTTGCAGATTCACACTCAACTAATTAAAACCTAAGTATACTAAATAAACAATTTGTTTATGCCTTATTAGTTTGAGTTTGTTGAGTCGTTCAGGATAATTTTCAACAATACAATAATTTACCCGCTCCAACACTATAGTCAAATTATGGTTTTACTCTGAAATAATCTCCACAATCCTACTAAACGTGAGTAACTATAATATCTCAAAATTTTGCTCAACTCATTGAACCTCATCTCAAATTTAAAGTAACTGAATTAGGATAATCTCATTATACAATTATTTTTGTAGATCGCGCTCATATAAGTAATTCCAACAAAATACAATATAATATACTGCTATAAAGCCCGTTCAGAAGAACGGGGAATATAAAAAAACAAACATTTTGTATAGTATACATGTGCATCTTGGCAAATTCTTGTACCCGCACCCGCAAGACCTCGCACAAATAATTGCGGGTACCCGTAAAACCCGCAAAAAACCCGCAAACTACCCTCATTTTAATATCTTTATTGAACTTTAATTCAAGTGTTATAAAATTCTTTTTAAATAATCATTATTCAAAACAATATCTGAATTAATCATTACAATATCTATATTAGATCTAATAAATAACATTTATGTAATAGTCTTTCAGTTTAAATTCACTGATTTTTACTTTTATGTATATTGTATGAACGCGTAATCTTTTGTTTCGATTAAAATTTTGTCTTTCATTCATATATTTTACAGTTAAAAGTTTTTTAAATGCTTATTGAATTCTAATGTATAACTTTATGCGAGTATTCCTCTGAAAAATCTTAACACCCGCACCCGCAAACTTTTACACCCGCACCAGATCATGCGGGCAACCGCAAATACATGCAGATACCCGCAAGTGCGAGTACCAGCTGCATATGTATATTGTATAGCATTTCTTTCAGTTCGATCCTGGCAGGGGATAGTGTTTTTGCTAAAATTAAAAAAAAAATTTTTTGCTTTTTTTGAAAAATGAGTAGCCAGTGCTGCACCTCCTGGTCATACTGATTACGAATATGCAATTGGTTCGGGTCTAAAGTGTCCACAGTGAGAATGCATAGAATGACAGACATACATATTTGCTCTTTATATATATACTAGCTATAAAGCCCGTTCAGAAGAACGGAAAATATCAAAAAACAAAGATTTTGTATAGCATTGCTTTCAGTTC
>JAQFZT010000100.1:0-42752 GCA_034696325.1 Camisiidae sp. | reverse complement strand
CTTTAGAAAAGGGCGAAAAATCTTAAGAATAAGAGTTTACTGAAATATAAAAACTTAGTTCTAGAATTAAGTGGTGAAATGAAAAAACTCGGTATCTCTTCTCTAAGTTTCTATATTGAAAGGTCCTTTGAAGTACGAAAGCTGAGAAAGTTTTCAAAATTAATCCCAAACTTTTATACAATAGATGTCATGATTTTAAAATCAATTATACAAAAGCCTTTTTTCATACAGAAGTCTACGAGAGATACCGAGTTTTTCCATTTCACCACTTAATTTCTTTATGTATTACTTTGCATTACATCATACTTTAAACTGTATAAAACTTCAATAAATCTCTATTATTTCATGGAAGACTTAAATCGGAGACTTGTATAAAATTTAATCAATTTTTAGTCAATGTAAAGTTTTGGGTCGGGCAGGTTCGGGCCGGAGATTTGAGCACTTTGAACAAGTCTATTTCCGATGCCCAATCCCAAGTGTGATACATCGTTGGATTGAGTTGATCGAGCTCAGTCCATTCATACCATAATTGTCTAGATTTGACAAATGTTCAACAGAAATATACTATACCAAAAGTAGTGTTTTAAAGCATTAAAAATGTACTTTTCAATTGTTTAATACATAAAATATGTGAAATCACAATAATTTAAATTTACTACAATTAATTTTAATTTGTTTGACTTGTCAAATCTGGACAATCAATGTATTAATGGACTGAGCTCGATCAACTAAATCTAACGATGTATCACACTAGGGATGGGGCACGTCAACACTCCAATGCCCAAAAGCCAAAATTCACTCTTTTCTAAAATTGAAAGAACATGAATTTTTTAGTTCCTTATTTTTACCGTACACTGTATTGAGAATCAAGAATATTCCTAAATTAAAAATAATATTATTTACTGGATTTTTCATACAATTTATTTGTTAAATTAAGATTCTATATTACGCAATAAAAGTTTAACTTTAATCATTAATATTGAATTAGCCGAAAGTTATATGGATTGACCCATTCATTGAATGTGCCATTAGTTTTGATGGAATCGCATAATAAAAAGTTGGTCTTTGAAAATTCATATATAGCTTACAATTAATACAAAAGCCCTGTAAAATCCATTGAGAATATAATGGAAACACTTCCTTATTTTAAAGTATATCAAATTACAGGATAAAATTAATTAAAACGAGCAAAAATTGTGTTCACTTTAAAAGATTTGATATATTTAAATGAGACACATGTGTGCCATTCATACTGTACAACAAACAATAACATAACAGAGCAAACTGTTGTGCACTTTGTTGCTAATGACTGTCACATTAAAAATGAAAAACTAAAGTATAATAAGATTTCTTGTATGCGAGAAGAAAACTACATTTGTAGAGAAAACGGTAATTTGTAATATAAGTCATGCAGTAATCGTTTTGGGTATCATTTTAACGGTTGAGGAAAAGAAAAAATATAAGTCTAAAATATAGTGGAGAAAAAATTTGAGACCGTGTTTGATGGGAGAGAAAATCATTTTAAAGACTGAAAGGAGAGAAAGAGAAAAAATTGAGGGAATGAAAAAAATCAATTTCAGGTTTTTGGTTTTGAGGAATGCAATGCATTTATGTCTCATATCAAGTTGGAAACAATCTTTTAAAGTAAAACACCAGAAATCAAATGAAAATATTTTAGAGTAAATCGACTGCTGGTCTTTTAATGATTAAAGTAATAATATTAATAATTTTTTAAAACATTTTCTAAAATCGTGGAATGTTTTGTGAAGAACTGATTAAAAGTAAGATCATTTTGTTTAATAAGATTACTAACAGAGATTGAATTCTTTGCAGAATTGAGTTTTGCAGAATTATTAAAGTGTAGAGATATCGTACAGTGTTATCCAAATGAGCTTTTACTTAACAAATGAAATTAAGATAGTGAGGAACATCCCATTTAAGGAACTGCTTCTCAAATATTTATGAGAATAAAAAAGATTTAAGAATAAAACGCTGTTACTTAACCTGTAAATACTTATTCTCAAATGTTTCAATCGAAATATATTGTAAGCTTCAAATCTTAAGGAGTATATAAAATACTGAATAATAGAAAAAGAATTTTTAAATTTGATTGATTTGCTTTGAACATTGGGAACCATGAGGAATGGAATGAAATGGTCATAAGCAGACTGCTAGAAGTACGCTATACAAGTGAAATACATGCCCCCATTCAGGCAATAGAAATGAAAAGTAACAAATAGTAAACGTCGCGCACAAATAATTTTTTTGGCATTGAAGTTATAGACATATTATATATAATATATAACATACAATTTTATGTCGAGTGAAGTCAATTTTGTCATCAATTGTTGCCAAAATGAGATATGTTCTCTTTTCAGTGGCAGATATGCTTCACTCAACAATTTGTGACAGACTCTCATCATTACATAAGTTTTTATAGCACAAACGCAATAACGAAAAGATGACGAAAAATGGTAATTCGGGTAAATATTTAATGGTATTTCAAAAGAAATGATAAATATGAGAGTAGTTTCACTTTTGACAAATGGGAAAAAATTTAAATGAAACGAATCAGCATTAATATTAGTGTAAATTTTAATGTTCAAACAAAACTTATTAATTATTTTTTTTAGACTTGAGCTTTTACCTAAATTTTTTTTGACTGATGACTGTTTTATCGATATGAAACATTGATACAACTGTTTAATTTTTGATAATTATTATTGTTATTTGAAACGATTGATTGTTAAATGTCAATTTTCGTATCAAATATTTTTTTAAATTCTCACAAATAACGAAATCTGTTTATCAAAAGAAAGAACTTGAATTATCCTTTCAGGTGTTTAAATTATGAGAATATTCATAATTGTGATGCAAACATAGACCAGATTTTTTAATATTTCTAATATATTCCACGCCCACTCATTGGAAAACACTGATTGAGGAGTTTAAGAGTTGCCAAAAAATTCTAAGTTTTATGATTTTTAACTGATGGCAGAACAAAACGAGTTTATAATTTGTATTCATATTTTAATTGCTCCCAAAAAAAATTGAAAATTCTGAATTTCAATATTATTGAGAATAGTATTGTTGTAAAAAATTGAAAATTTGATAGCTTCTGAATTTGAAAAAGCATAATTTATCAGTCTTTCATCATTTAAGTTAATAATTCATTTAATATTAGATCACGAGTTATACCGGTAATACTGAGTGAGTCTTGTTTAATTACAATATCATTAAAGAATTTAATTGTTGTGATAAATTATAATATTCAATACGAGTTATAATACTGAGTGTAATAAAGATTGGTTTTAATTTTTAATAAAAATTAATGTGTAGTTTTCTCAGTTCAATGAATATAACAATATATTTGTTTTTGATGTAAAGTAATTCTTGTTAAGTGATTAATGTATTTCTGCAGCAAAATAATAATTTGCATAAAAGTTAATACGATTTTCTATTATGTTCCCCTTTTTCAAATCATTAATATAATTATAATTAAGAGGCGAATCATAAAATATTTGCGTCGCACACCCATTACAGACCCATTCTATGCACATTAAATAAGACAAGAAAATATGCGAACACATAACTAATAATCATTTATGAGAAACAAAATTAAATTTAAGAGAATACCAACTCATAAGCAGGCCGGTGTCTTTCCACATGTTAGAATTTGACTTATTAGAAATTTAATTTGTAAGAAAAGTCATTTGTTAGAAATAGTAATTGAGGTGAAGGTGATTATGGAGGTTACGGAGGTGAACCGGGTTATGGTGGTGAACCAGGTTATGGTTACCTACATAATCTCCATAATCACCTTCACCTCAATTACTATTTCTAACAAATGAATTTCTAACAAGTCAAATTCTAACATGTGGGATATGACTGGGCACCCGAATAAAAAGGAAATATATTTAATAGTTTAATTCATTTTTCATTCACGTGAGACATCAAACCATATGAAATCTTTATAGTCTTAGTTTTTAATTTGTCAAAAGTTAATTTATACATAAAAAGTTCAAAAAAGAGCTTTGGCAAAACAGTCAGTTTTGTACTTTATATTATCATATATGCTTATATAGAGGCTAGTCTTCTCCGGCCGGTTTCATATATGGAATGTGTATAGAAAACTACAATAGACCTGCTAATAGACGCTCCATCAGTTGTTTTCGGTAACTATCCAATCTTTATGTTTTATTGAGTGTGCTCTTTAGTTAATCTTGCGAGCGTTTCGTTTCACATAAATTAATTTCTTATCAGAAATAATAAAAATTGGTTTGACTTTAGAACAATCAACTACTTGTCCTAATATTGGAAATACAGTACCTTAGAGTAAGAGTGTTGTCGTGTCGAGTACTTCATAGAAAAAGTCTATTAAAATATTTTTATTGATATAAATTTGGCTCAAATATTGATATTAAATGTTTTGGTAGGAATATCTGCAGACTCTCAAAACATTTTAGCCAATCAATCACATTAAAACCTACCTGTGAGGCCAATCAAAACTATACATTTTTACTAAATTCCTAAGGAGTAATATATCATTTTTAAAAATACTATACAATACATTTAAAATGAAGAAATTTGACATAATGGAGAAAAGTTGGTAATGCATTCTCATTGAAATATGAATATATGACAATCAACTGAAAAAAGTAAGAATTTGAATCAATATGATATTATGGCAAAATCTATTTCTATATAACTTAGCAAACAATGACTTTATAATCATTGAATTCATTTTTTTGCACAAATAAATGGTATTCAAAATACATTTGCAAAGATTCGATAAAAATGTTGTTATTATTTGCTTATTATATAAACTTAAATGAAATGAAAGCAGTTTATTAAAATGGGAACTGAGTACTTATTGACTTAATAGGTTTTATCCAAACAAAGTGATCCAATCAAGAAAAAGTGTTCGTAATGTGAAGTGAATCACCTGCAGTTGAAAATACAATAGAAAATAATTCACACCTAATGCTAGTATAGTGCACAATATTAATACGACAACAGTTTCTCTACAAATTTTTCGTATCCCTTAGCAATCAGAAGGCAAAACACTATAAATCAAACAATTAAAGTAACAGTTTTTATGTAACTCAAAACTATATACCAATAAAGTGACAATTTTAACACTTATTCAGAATTATTAAGTAACCCATGTGAAATGTCGGAATTCCTCAAATATTTCACATTCAATATTTTCACCTTCATATTAAGAAATTTGATATTTTTCTAATATTTTTCAAATTGAAAAACGATTTTCATTATTTCTTATATTTCCAAATCTTTTGCCAAATGATGAAAATAGTTTCAAATTTTCAATTTTGCTTCTATTCAACTATGATTAAAGAAGACTCACTCAATATTACAACTGGTGATAGAATAGCTAATCTGTAGCTCATAATAGCCTCTTTAGACTTAGTGGAAAATTGAAATTATTTATTTATTTAATGTCAATCTGAGCCCATTTGATTTTTTAGTGATTGCCAAACGTTTTCGATATACATTGAGATCATCTTCAGGGCAAAAGATGTTAATTAATAAGAAATGCTTAAAACGATAACTAAATATATGGATATTTAATTGTTAATCAGTTGTGAGTCAGAGCTTAGTTACAAATGCGTATAAACCATTGTTTTCAAAAGTTTTTAAAAAGTTTAAGCCTTAATAATTTAGAAATTCTAAATAAGTATCCAAAAGGGCAACAATAAATGAATGAAAATTGCTGTCATTCCATGCAGTCAATCAATTTTGATATAAGGTTTAGAATAAAAGTTCAAATCATGACGAAAATTTTTACTTTTATTATCTATAATTTTACAAAGAATATTTGATTAATAAGTCGATGCTTCAATACTCATTGTACTCGAACTTTAAATTCTCGAAAATTATGATAAGAAATGTTAAAACTAGTCATTGCCGAGAGTGAAGTTAGAGTGTGGGTTCTGACCCTTACCTTATTCTGAAAATAGGCCCATCACTCGATTATTGGTATAAAATTAACTACATAAATATTTTTAATTTAAAAAACAAAGTAATTTTTTCATGTTATAAATTGTTATTATAATTGTAATAATCTTTATTGCAATTCATAACATAACTGAAAAATCAATATTAAAACTCAAATTTCTATTAAAACTGTGACATTGTGGAGAGAAACAGAAAATGTTAAAAGACTGAAACCCTTGAGAAACCTCAAGTTATAGAATAAATAGATTATAATTTAGAATTTCTAAGTGCAATGATCTGATACTCTGATAGATAAAAAAAACATCACAGTTGAACACTTATTTTTCTGAAGATGATCACAGAAGCTTAGAAATTTTAGAAACTTCTAAGCTTCCTAAAAAGATTTCAGATTGTATTTTCTATTAAATTTTAAAATTCAGAGAAATTTTCAAATCATTCAACTTTCAAGAAGATTGTTTACATCTTACGCAATCATTTCAACATATTAGAAAAAAATCGATAAAATCATTCATTTAGCAGAATTAATATCGCTTAAATTCAAAGATTTTTTATCCCTGCTATAGGTTTCAGGAAAATTCAAAACTGATCCCCCGGAGCATCGGACCCTTGGCAAAGACTAAGTTCAAATAACTGAATACTAGTGTAACTAATTCAAAATCAATGAATGAATAATGTTAATGCAAAAATAAGATTTACTTTATAAATATAGAATTTTACATCAAACAGATTTCAATGTCAGCACAAATCCATCCAATATATAAAATGGAAGCACTTCCTTTAGGTAAAATTCACTTTGTGTCAAACCCTGTTTTCAATCCCCTCAATTGCTAATTCTCAAAAATTATCCCATTTTAAGAATCGTAGATAAACTAAAATCTAAAGAAATTGATCTCAAATTTAATTTATGAATTGAATGAATTTATATGAATTATTGATAATATAAAATATCTATGAATTAAGACTTGTTTTCTTATTGAAGACTAGTTATTATATATTAAACATCAAAGCTATCCCTAAGGATCAAAACTTGGTGACTTTCACAGATTAAATTATATTAAAGTATATTTTGGAACAATATACTTATAATTGAGAAGATTATTATAGATGCAGAGATAGAAGCTTTGTGTTTAAGATTGTGTTTAACTGTTTCTATAGTTGTTGTGAGGAACTGACTTGAACTGATTTTATCCTATATTCAATTGAAATTTATGATTAACTTGCAAAATGGGAATTTCAATACTTCAGAGTAATTCATTATTGCATTCAGAGTTCAATTGAGTTTTGGGGTAGTAAAAAATGGTTTGAGTCAAATGGATTTTACCGAAACGAAGTGTAGCCCATATAAAATAGCAATAAAAGAATGAAATTCAAAAACCGGATCATTAAAAGTTAACGATTTTCGGGGAAATGTATAAAAGTGTGATATAAATAAATAAAAAACGAATGCAAACATAAACAGAGAAATGAAGAAAAGGAAATCAATTTGCCAATAATGTTACAAAATTCTACAACATATGTATGAGACTCAATGCATATCATCAAAATAAAAACTACAGCCGGCTCAAAAATGAATTGGTATTCGGTTAAATAAGTTTATCATTAAAAATCCTGCAATAAGTGAATCAAAAACAAAAAAGAATTCATTAAAAATTAACAATTTTGGATGAAGTTATTGGTTGAGAAGAAATTTTGAAGTTTATACTGTATAAAATGGTAAAACCACAGATTTTTTGTTAGAATAGTTAGTAGTTTGTATAGTATGATCAGTGAAATGCCAATTTTAGTGACCGAATGAATGATAGTTTATATCATATAAAACAAATTGAGTGAGTCTTAGACCCGCATTGCACTAGATTTTCGCTTAAGACTAAGTTATATAACGGAAAAAAGAAGTATACCATGCATTCAAAAACGAAAATTCAAGATGAAAATAAAAACTGAAGAATATAAAACTTTATCCTCATATCCTTCTGTGTTTCTCCCTTTCTGTTGGCAATACTAAAATAATGATAAAAGAATACAAAGAGCGGAACAAATTGGCTAAACAAGTGATGCTAGTATTTTATCTGAAAAGCAAAGAAAATAAATATATAAAATCCTAGGAATCACTTATATTTACAAATCTACTGCTATTTCAGCACTATTGCATTGTTAACTTTCGATTTTTTATCAATTTAGCTTGTTTTGCATAATTGACACGAGAAATTTTTTCTCCTTTTTTCAAATGCAATTCCTTTGGGGGATAATAAATAAAAAATAGAAACAAAGGTATAATGAAATAAAAACTATAGCTTAGAAAACAATGCACTCCAAAAGTAAGTTCAAAACAGCTTAATAATCAAATATTCATTTAAAAAAATTGATTTTAGTTTTAACATTGTTTTATCACAAAGGATTTAATCAAAATCTGACTCTCATATTAAACTCATGCTGTATTTATGCAAAATTATTCAATTAATTCTATCAAAACAAATACTCAACAGTCGGAACACATGCTCTCATTGTCTCATTAATAGGTATTGAATCAAAGTTTGCTTTTCCTCAACATCAAAATCAAATAAAATTGAACGAAAAACACCGTTTCAAAAGATGTCTTAACTGCTGGGATCTGTTTTTTGTGGATTTCTGACTCCCTCTCCATCTGTCTGTATAACTAGTGTTCAAATTAAATTAATCTGAGCGCTTGTTATAGTGAAGAGGACCGCCTGCACTCTTATGCAATATATGTTACATAATAACATTTGACGAGACAGACAGACATTACATTTTATACCGTATTTTTGCATTAAGAGGCACGGATTCCATTTATAGAGACCTGAATTTATATCTAACTAAATATATGAACACAAGCAATCATTTGAATGAGTGGTTGAATAATTATTCTGTCTTTAGAGAGGAGTTGCCATTCATTCCCTAATATCTTACAATTTTTTCTCTAATAAAAAATTAATTGAAACGCATAATCTCTAATTTCTCAAGATTTAGCAACAGACAAAAAATAATTGTTCGATCGAAAATACGACTCACATAAATGTAAAAAATTGCATTTTTGCTCATTTCTCAAGATGAATGAATGCATGAACGAAAAGCTGGAATGAATGCATTTTCTACAAAATTTCAATACCTGTATTTAATAATTATTTCACCAAATGATTATGCATTATAGAGTGCACTTGTATTATATATATATTTTGTTATGCATATATATACAGCTTATATACAGATTCAACAATAATCTTATGTCTATTGCAATGATAACAGTGAAATTGAGGTCTCTATATGTGAACTTCAACTAAATAGCTGGAGAGAGCACGAGGAGAGTGGAGAGTAATCAATATAATATAAGGTAAAGTTTAGAGTGAGGTAAAGGCATACAAGGCTTGAGTATATAGTATAAGGTATGAGAACGAAGAGATAGCATAAACCAGTAAAATGTAATATTACCTTAACATTAGCGAAATGAGAGTCGCATCACATTTCTGTGCAATATATTCTATATAAATATTGATTGCAAATACATTTTCGGGAAAATACTATGAATATGCAGTTAAAGGTAAACATGATATGAGAAAATACAGATTTTGTTTTGCATTTTAAGTTGTTATCGATGTCCGATTCATTTTGGAAACTCTCGTCACTCATGTTTTGTGTGATAACTGATATGATTTCAAAAGCAATATTGAGTTGATTATAAATTCATTTCAACAATTATATTATACAGTACTTTTCCACTATTTATGAACAAAATATGATTCGCCAAAGAAAAATTCTAATCAAAACTCTATTCCTAAAACAAGTCAATAAAAATGGTCTAAAGAGTAAATATATAAATAATTGGTATTCGAGAATCAACAATAAAATACTTTTTGGCAATCAATGGATCATTGTATCACATTTGACAAACAATTGACTTATTTCACAGGGGAATACATTGTAGCTGCAATATATGGTCACTTTTCTCAAGTCTCACTTACTGTAATGAGATTCAATTCATTGCTTTATATATTGTGTTATGTAATACAAGAAGCGAGTATTATATCACTGACAATATAAGAAAAATAGGTCTAAGGATTCGTAATTCTCTCTTTTCTCTATTTTTGTATCTCACAGTTGAAAACTAGAATTGAATTTTTGTTCTGACTCAGTCTTAAATTAATGGTATCCAATACTAGTCCAATGCTATCTTCATAGATTGAATGCAACACAAATTATATTGATTCTATTGTCCATTTTTATCATCAAATATTCTCTTGCAATCCAAATAAGCTTCAGTTCTTGGATTTATCTTTTGAATCTTGAATGTTTGAAAATCAATGTTTTTTTAGAATCATGTAATAATAGCATACATTGCATTACAATAATACTTATAATTCAAATACTGTAATAACTAGTAAGTTATGAAAATAAAATCTTTTAAAACAAATATTCAGTAGTTCTCAAAGAGGTGTTGAAGCGAAAAATAAGTTTTTCTGAATAAACCGATAATATCTGACTTAAATATTTGATAGATATATACTTATTGATAAATATTCTAATTGTCTGATATTATGGATATAACAGAATACTTTTGGTGTTTTTAACTCGTGTCAGAGCAAAACTAATTTCTAGATCCGTCTGTCCGTCTCTCTGACCCTCCTTTTTTACTACAGTATATTGAAATCCATGTTCATTAATTTTTATTGACCTCTATTACAATGCTCAGATAAAAATATACAGTGTGGTTCAGTATTCAGGAATACTGGAATCGTATTTTCAAGCCTTAAAAATGTACTTCTGGCAATGGTAAATACATCAAATATGTCAACATTAAAATTAATTTAATTGATTGAATTAAGTTAAAATGAACTAAAGTCAACTAAAATGGAAGTAAAATGAAGTAAAACTAAGTAAAATAAATAAAATAAGGGTGAATTTGGGTCTAAGTGGGTTCTCAACACCCAACCACCCTACCCGACACATCATTGGATTCAGTTCAGCTGAGTTCATTGATACCATACTCGACCCGATTGTGACCACTTCTGGCCAACTCCCGATGGGTCTGATCAATTACCGATATTTTCAAATTATGAGATTTATTTAACATTCTGAATGCATTGATACATAAATATAAACATTGATAGCTCACCTGACCACTATTGACTCACATTTGAGTACTTTTTCCACTTTTATAATTGGTCACTAAATTTCTACTGTAAAGTGTAAAGAAATGTAAGTCAAAAGTGGTCAGACTTATGTGGATACGCTTATAAAGCTATCAATGTTATGCTTATGTACAGTTAAAAATTTATAAACTCTATCAATCAACGAAAAAATGAGGTTACCCAAGGGTTCCGGGGGTCCAGGATGGATAAGAAGGACATCAATCGATTCAGCTCAACAAGCAAAGTAAATGACACTATTCATGACTTTTCAGCCCCCTGGAACCACACTAACTCAGCCCCATAAAAACCAACCCGCATTAATAAAAACATCGAGATAGCCATTAGACTCTAATTCTTAGACTGAGTCGAAAAACATCTCTTGACTTTTTAGCACCACCGACTCTTAAATAACCTAACTTAAACTTTCACCTGACTTGACCCAAAAATAGGTTCTAATACTTTCCACCCTGGTGCCGACTCATTCTAGCGCCCTCAAACAATTAAAACTCAACTTAACCAAACTAATCCAACCCAAAAAACGTAGCCTTGCCCACAAATGTGAACCTTACCAAAACTAGTCAAGTGTACAGTGGTTCGACTCGGATTGACGAGTCAAGTGAAATGACACCTCTCTCGATCTTTTAGAGCCCCCCGAACACTTCTAGTTCCTCCAACCCGTTACTCACCAAAAATGGTTGAGTTCACTTATAATATTGAGAAATAGTTTTAAATGAGTCTTGAGTTGTTTCATACCATTGAAAGGCATTTCACTGTATGAATTTGAAGCTATAAAAATTTCAATATTATTGAAGAGTTGAATCGTTATTAAATAAATATATCATTTCAACACGAGTAAAGACACTTCAAGGAAAAGCAAAAACTTAAATAGAAGGTAAGTAAGTATGTATATAAAGATTAATATGGATTAAGGCTTTAGTTTTTGAATTGAATTTAATATCAATTTATGAAAATAATGTAAAACAAATCATGAACTAATAATATTAAAGCAGAGCATCATTTTAATTAAGAACAGAAATATTTCAAGAGATAAAATGCTTTTGTGTTGTTTTATTACATTATGAAGAAGATTAGTGTTTTGTCACAAAGAAGATTAAAAGATGATTATTTTTGTGAGAATGTCTGTCAAAATGTTGTGCTGAATAATGCATTTCATACGTATAAATTGAATGCATTTATCAACGAAATGTCATTCAAATAAATTTACTCGCAATACAGTGAGAGCTGTACTTAGGACAACATTTGTGTAATCTTTGCGAACTTAGTTTATAGTTCAGTAGTCTTATTAAACTTGCAAATATGACATTTTACTTAATTTTATTCACTAATTTTTATTTTTTTCGCTCACTTAAAGTTATCGAAACTATTTAATCATTGATTTGGGGATAAAGATTCGATAGAAATACAGATATTTATAAACACAGGTATTCTCGAGCACTTAATTAAGTTTTGTTCAAATTAAAAATAATAAGAAATAAAGGGGCGAAAAGATAAGATCAAGAGATCAAATAAGTTAAGAAGTGATGAATTGTGTAATAAATTTGAAAAAAGTAAAGATTATCGTGTTTTTAGGTTTTACTGTAAATAAAGTTCATGTTTAAATTGAACACAAAAAATATTCCGGGAGTAAATAAATTGTCGATCGATTTTAAAGTGAAAGTTTAATACAGTCACTGAAGATAAAGAGAGTTTGGAAGTTAGAATATTTTCTTTTAAGAGGAATTATTCAAGTTTCATGACTTCGGTTCAAATAATTTAGGAATTATTTCGAATTTGAAAAATTGAAATAAATGTAGATATTTTGTCAAATAGTTTTACAATTATTTCATAAAATATTTAAGTAAAGAACATAATTACAAAGTGATGATAAGAAATAATAAAATTGTTTGCAATAAATACTTGCAAGTTTTGACCGAAATAAAACTTGAATTGAGCTCTAAAAATTGTGTTCAAACAACTCTCTACAAACGGTTTCGCCGCAACTGTGAATTTTAGACGCGTTTCATATACTTTTATCGAATGATTGATGTCCTCATCGGTCGGTAGGAAAATTGATTGCCATTACTTACGAAAAATATAGTGTATTTGTGTGTTATAGAGAAAAAGATGCATCATTTTATGGGTAATCATTGGGAACTCTGCTTTCAAGCAAATGCTTTTATTCGAATCTCTATTTATTCAAATGTTTGAATTAAACTTTCGTTATAACAATAAGTGCAATCATTTTTTTTTCTCTATATACGACAACGATATTGTTTATCCCTTTCAGAGATATATTTAAAGCTTATATTCCTTGAGTTTATTTGGAAACATTAAATAAGTTATGAATTCCAGGTCTCTATTGAACTTCAAGTTTTGTTGATTCTTAAAATTTCTAACAAATATTTTACAATGTACTCAAACAATCAAATGGAGTCCAATAATTATCAGTAAACACCATAAGATTTGTTGATCACATATAAAATATTAATGATATACTGTATACAAAAATATAAAGTTGTTTCAATTTTCTTTTTGACTGATTTGCAAAAGAATTTGCTTATATTTTTTGATAGCTTTCGGTCTATAATAGAAATGTTCAAATAGTTGAAGGCTTGAGAGATGAAACTAGAAATCAAAACTTTTGAGTCTTTAATTTCAGGGATTGTTAAAAGCTTAGATTACTTTTAAATTAATTAAAGTTTGTTAATTAAGTTTAAGTTGAGTCGATTGCAAACATGGGTTGTCGAAAGACATTATGTTCCAATGGTTTACTCGCAAAAGCTCAACAAATAAAAGTCTAAAAACTAAAAGTCCAACAAAAAAATTCCAACTAATAAAAGCCCAAAAACTAAAAGTCCAACAAAAAACCCTAACAAAAAACGCGAAAAATAAAACCTTAAAACATTCTATAATGAATTATCATTCAAATTCATCCTGAGGATTTGCAATACTATTGAACGGCAGTTCATTCAAGTAATGCTCAAATATTGATATTATAGTAATTTTCTCTATAATTGAAACCAATTTATGAGACATGAGACAATTTTATTGAGAATCTTATACAAAAAATATTTGATTCAAAAATTGAAGACAAATTTAAACATTTTTATTCCTAATACATAAAGATTATATTAAATAAAGATAATGTTTGTTATTATTTGTTGGGCTTTTAATGGCTGGGCTATTGAGAGGACATTCAAGCATTCGGTTGTCAAGTCATCTTAATTTTTAATTATTTGAAAAGCTTGAGATTTGTTTCATCGAAGTATCTATTATGATCTCAATCTTCTAATCATTATTTTTACATTAGGTTTCTTTCAAACATTTAATTCTATTTATTGTGGACCAAATGAGTGAAAAGATATTTTGTTGGCTCAACAATTTGTGATTATAATTTCTTACTTTTATTTCTCTTGAGCACAACGTTTAATTTTGAATTATATAATTTGTGACTAGTCTCCTTTATTGAATGAAACTGTATGAAACTTTTTGCAATGCCTTAACTTATCGGTTCCTAGTCTTCACAGTCCAACTCTTCTGAAAGCGACTACTATTGATGATAAAATAACTTATTTCACAACCATCAGAATCGAAGAGCTAAAAAAACAGTGTTATGGGTATTGAATGATGATATTCGATATCTATTAAATTATTCGGTTAGAAAGTAGTAATAAACTGTTCTTTAAGAAAGTGTTCAGTGAGTTGTCTGCTTCTGTTTACTTCATTTGATAGTTTATTGGTTTTAGAACTTTTGCAAGCAATACATAATTTTGGGCACTTTGTCAATCATTAAAAATACTTGTCATAAAAGAGTCGAGTTAGAGTCGATTACCAATGACTTGGTATTGAATTACGTGTCAGGCAGTGTTTACACCTTTACTGTACTTGTTATCAATTCATTCTATTGTAATTATAAAATAAATCAAATCAGATAATGACAAATATAGTTTAGCTTATGATATAACCCAAGTTATGACAACCCATCATAATTTCAATGTAATCGTATGTTTAATTCTCTTTTTCTTGAGAAATACATTAAATCGAAGGGTTTTTAGATAAAATAAGTCACAAAAAAGAATTGTAGCAAACATTTTGAACAAAACTTACAAAATTCTACAACAGAAACAAATGAAGTGTTTCTTATTTATTTATACACGCACTATAAACGTAACAGTGAATAGACTATAAATATGATAATCGAAAATCGAAATGTAAGCGAATAGAGAGAGAGAGAGAGAGAGAGCCGAACGATTCTTCATATGTTACATGACATCAGTATTTGTTGACTATTTGGTACTAGAGAAGTAAATAGTTTCACATTAAGCTGTCAACAAATATCAAACATAGGAGGAAACGAAAAAGAAATTCGAATGAAGTAAATGAATAATTTGTGCTCTAAGTGGAAAAAACAGTGTTGAAGAAGAAATGCGCTCAAAAGACATAAAACTAAGCATTTGACAGAAATACGTGACTTCTTCAGCAAAAATGTAATACTTTTTTCTTCACACAACAAAAATACCTTTACTTCTCTTCTTTATTTAATTATTTATACTATACTATAACTTAAAGTCTAACAAATAAGACAGCGAAAATTTTCTGCCATTTCATACATGATATTATATTTTTAGAAATGTTGACAGCTTTATTAGATTAGGTTTCAATAATTCAAACCATTTTCTTATAGTATACCAGCAGTGCCGTATCCAGCTATGGGCCCCACCAAAGACTTTTAGCCATTTAAGTGTAGATCTGTAGTCATGAGATAATTTCGTATTCATAACTTCAAGATTGTATTTTCTATAACTAAGAGTATAATATGAAACCTATAAATGGGTAGTTGACCCCACCAGCCAAAAAATTCTTGATACGGCACTGTATACCAGTATCTATTCCTATCCATTCGTCTCTTAAAAGTCTTTTCTCAACGCTATTAATTAGAGATATTTAATAAAACTTATAACTGCTTTGGAAATCACTTACTAAACTCTTTAATTAAAGTTTTGCTGTGAGTTACATATTTTATCAAATGACAAATTTTTTTGAAAAACAATCTTAACGAATCAGAGGTAGGCAATGGGGTGCGCAATGGGGTGGGTCGATGGGGTGTAGATCCTACCGGTGGAGGCAAAAAGTACCTTGGTCTCCCTTTTGCGACAAAATTTAACCTCATCGAATTTTAGAGATGAAATTCATACTATCTACAGGTCTGTGGAACTATAATTATAATATTATTGACTAAAATTTTTCTTAAAGTCAAAACACTTCAAAAAGTATAAATCCCAAAATCTTTACTAATAATTTAATATTCGACTATTATTCGAATATTTTTATGTCTTGCACGTATTAAGTATGAGTTGCAATGCTTCCCAACGATATCAAACATTTTCAAAGGACCGGGAGCTAAAAAAGTGTTTAGATGGGTTCATTCAATACCAACTCTTGATGATGCTATCGATAGTGATGATTAAGAGGGTCATACAGTGTTCTCGTGGCTTAGAGGCTCAGCTCAAGGCTCAAGCGTTTTGTTAGACTTAAGGCTAGACTCGAAGTTCACGGCTTTATGTCAGGCTCAGCTCAGTTATGAAAAAATTCAACCTAAAACTTTTATTTTTGATATTGAAATATTTGAAACAATTCAATAGAATAATTTCTATATAGAATATGATGTATTTTCATAGCTTTCATTAGTTGTGATGATTTTAAAATTATGCCCAACCCATCGCGTCAAATAATTGAATGTAGACCAGGAGGCGACCCATTCTTCATTCCACGGAGACTTAAATTCATTCGGAGCGAATGTGTGTCCGTCAGGATACCTATTTTGCATTGTTAATACTTTTTCGACATGTTGTTTCTGCCACTGTTCAGAATGAAACTTTTCACCATGTTTTGTAAAGTGTGACATTATAGAGTCGAGAGCCGCGAAATGCATTCTGAGTCCTTGTCCCCAATCATCTCCCTGTGGATAATAGATTTCACCCGTAAAATTTCCATCAATTGATCTGACATACATTGTTCCGCCCGGTTTAGTGTACGGCGGACTTGAAAACTTGAGTTCATTTAGTGCTCCATATACTATATCTTCATTGAAAAAAGCAGCCTCTGGTGTGGCCATACCTGCCAATGCATATGTATTGGGTGCACCTAATAAATAAGCTATACATTGCATATAATCGGGATGAATACGGCCGTGATTAACACATGTTCCATTTTCGAATATATTTGAACCCTTTAACCATTCTTTTACCTGAAATTTATTAATATTTTATTTCATTATTAGGTCAATGAATAAATTATATTTTTAAAACCTTTTTTCCATTAAGAACTTTCGTTGAATTCAAATCTGAAGGCCTTGAATATGAAGAAACCATTAATTCGACCATTTTATGCATCCATTTCTTTTGATTGGGATGTTTTGGCATCATTGCAGTCGCCAATTGTAGTATTTGTGAATCCCATCCATTTTCTTCAGCTTTAGTATCGCCCGGATGTAAAACCTTTCCGTGAATATCTTGATAATAAGGAACCACAAAAGTGAGGAATCGATCAGATTCATAAACAATCATATTTTCGATATAATCTCTGTCGTGTTGATCTTGAATGTGATCCCACAAAAGCCAAGCGCCTAAACCCGTATAATAGGCCCAAAGTGCGGTCTGCCAATCATGACCCCATCCGCCCACTTGATTAACGCGATGACTTTTAGCTAACGAAGTAATCATTTTAATGGTTGTATTAAGTGCTACATCACGCTTAACTCCAGTGTGACTTTCGTTATATATTCCAGTTTTCAAGGAAACCGCTAATGCCATCGATTCATCAGCAGATGGAAGAATATTTAATTGTCCGATACCTTTCAAGTCAAGATATCTTTGTGTTTGGTTTGAAAAATGTTTTTCCCACCACGTCGTTAAACCATATCTATTAGTGTTAAGATGTACTGTTGCTGACAATAGAGAATTTTCATCTTTAGGTAGAGTTGTGCTTTTCATTAATTGATTACTGATAGGCACGACATAACTTTGCTCTGTTAATAGTAAACTGCTTTTTAATATCAATATGAATAACAACAATTTTTTACTCATCATTTCATGAAATTTTCATTAAGTTATTGTATAAAAATATTATAACACAATATGTTTTAGTGTGATTTTTACACTGACAAATAATTCAGACTTCAATAATAAAAGGCCAGTTGAGTACAATTAGTTACCGAATCAATGAATCCCCTAAACACAATCTTCTGGTGTTACAGATATGCGATAGTTTTCGACAGCATCACAATTAATATGTCTTACGTGAGAGCTTACGTAATAAACTTATTAATAATCTGAAAATTAGATTATGTTATCAAGCATTCGACATTATTCTCATAGATTTTCCACTAACTTCACAATTATTAACAAAAACAAGTCTCACAAAATATAGTTTTCAGAAATTTCGGAAATTTATATCGAAAACTGATTGTTAAAACTAACAAAGAGTGACTCAGTATTATAACTCGTGGTGTAATAGTTCATGATTTAGGAATTTCAATGATAAAGACCTCCAAATTATCCTTTTAAAAATTTTTGCAACAATTAAACACTTCAATAACATTGAAATCAAGAAATTATAATTTGTTAATTCTTTGACAACAATAGTAAGATTTTTTAATAATATTTAAAAAATTAAAATTTTTTTGGCAACAATTAAAGTATTGTTGGCCAAATACAAACAGACGGACGGATAGAGTATAAATTTATAAGATCTTTCTGTTCCACCACTAGTTGAAAAGTCTGATTCACTTTTATAGCTCGTGGAATAGTTAATGACTTATGAACTTAAATGATGAAAGATCTGCTAATTGTGCTAATTATAGTTCTTGCAAAAATTGAATATTTCTATAAAACTCTGAAATTATAAAAAAAATTGGCAACAATACAATTTTCATATTTTGGTGGACAGACAGACAAACTGACAGAAACGACGAATTTATGTACACGTTTGATTATACCATGAGTTAAAAAGGATTTACGATAAGAAAATCCGGTACTTTCTCAAAAGATAACATTAATTAATGGGTAACTAATTCTATTATTTGCTTGTATTTCGTACGAGAAAGTAATAACTATTACGATGTGCACTAAATTTGTAGCAATTGAATCAAATACTCACATATGGCTTAATGTTATAAGAATGCATTAACTCTGGAACTAATAATATTAGAGGTATCCTTACTTCAATGTCAACCTTTTGACTCAATTTCGCTATTTTCGAGAAAATACTTGTTTAGATAGAATGAATACGAATTAACGCTCAAAATCTATTGATTTATAACAAAAGTGTGATAAATAGATGATCTGAATGTTGAGAGCCTTTCTAAAAAAAGATTTGAGAAAAATGCAATTCTAAGTTTGAATGTAAAGATGGCGTGAAACATTCATTCAAATCTAGAGTAGACTGTAATATACAAATAGTGAGTGAATTAGTAATTGCATTAGTGTTGGGTCGAACAAACTAATGTCTTTCTTTTTATGTTGAGAAAACGTTACATAAAGCAAATATAAATTGTGAGAGAAGAGAAAGACCGGAGAATGAGAAGTAAGAGACTATCATCTATGATGAGTTATATAACTCACAAATAATGCCATTAAATGTACTTTTCACGCAACCAAATCATTTTCTGCAAATGTTTGCGCGCACAAGAATTATAGGTAAAATAGGGGCTAAAACTATGTTTGCATAGAATGAAGGCATTAGGCCTTTCTCACATCAGTCATGATTTCATCAACTTTTTTATGCTCAAAACATTCTGAATAAGAAAAAAGTGATGTGACTCAAGAAATACTTTTTGACCACATTTTTATATACAATACTTATTAAAAGAAAAATATTTCTGAATTATATGATTAATAGAATTGATTTGTTTAATTATTAACTAATTATTTTCTCAATATTACTAATTATCTCAAAATATTAAATACGTTAGAATTGTTTTTGAGCATAACTTTAACTTTAATTTTTAGTTTAATCTAATGTGCATTTTTATAATGTAAACTACAATAAGGCTAAATGTGAGGAAACAATAATTTCCACTCGAAAATATAGAACTTGATTAACTTAAAGCACGAAACATACATTTGAAGAGCTAAACTTTTCAGTATTACTAACAGTAGTGATGTTCAGCAAAATTTTAATTGCACTTAATGTGTGTATTTGTGTGCATCTCTTTAGTGATGATTACAGTGCAAAGTGTTGGCTCCTAAGAATAAATTACATAAACATATGCTTCAACTTCTCATTAAAACCTTATTACTGGTAATTGTCTAAAGACTATACGAAAGGTTATACGAAAATGGGTTTCATTTACAATTTTCACTTCTTTTGTTTTGATTGTTTTTCTGGGAAAATTCTCATAATTTCATTTGTTAAAAGAATTTACCCACAAAAAAAAGAATGAAAAATATCAAACAGAACTCTATTTATTTAAAGATATTTATTAAAATTGTGAATTAATTAGCTCAAAGCAATCAATAGTATTTTATTAATATGTTCAATAGAAAAAGTTGTCTTTATACTACTGTAGAATGTAAAATGCCATTTCATTTAATGTTTGCAATTTCAAATTTGTTTGTGTTCTTCAAAATTGTATGTTTTCTGCAAAACTAATTAAATTAAGTTAAGGAAATATATGTTATCTTCAGTCAAATTTTGATAATACTTTTCATAAATGCGTTCTTCTATTCTTGTATTTTGAAGTGATGTCACAAATTCAAATAAAAGTCACAATTTAACAAACCATAAAAATAAATTAAAGTCAATGAAAACAATAGTACTGAAAGAGCAGAAAACTTCTTCATATAACATAATGAAAATTTTATATAATAATTATAGTATTTATTATATCATATAAAATATAGCCTTTTCTCATTCACAATCATTAATATTCATTGTGGTATACATTGGCTAAAGAGAATCGGGTTAAAAAATGTCTTAAGAACATGTTGTGATGGAAACACGACTTCAAATTATATAGAGGTTTTTCGCTATTAAAACTTAAGATCAGGAACTGAGAAAACAGTGTCTCTCACGAGTGAGAGGAAAGGAAAGATTCTCAAATATAATGACAACGATTGCAAACTTTATTATGCAAATGTATATACTGTCAGTCTATGCATACATTTATAGTGGCGCTCCTTCTTTTCATTTATGTCAAGAAATAGGATACTCTTCAAATATATTACTTGATTATTGTCTCAAATCAATACTAGAAAATGTAAAAGTTATTCATAATAGTATTTGACAGAACTTATAAGTTATTCATGATTCACTTCTTGATATTTAAATCATTTGAGCATTTTCTTATTAAAAATCTTAAATCAATATTATTTATTGGAAATTTTTCTTAAAACTAGCAATAAATTAGTCAAGTATTAGTATTTCCGCTCTAATTCATTTTGTAATTTTATCAAATGTTATTTAGACTTGAGTACCGAATTGGAAGGAGTCCAAACTCTAACATCATATAATCATTTAAATATTATACTAAATAAAATTATTTCGAATTATAAAAAATAACTCACATTTTATTTTATTATTTTTACTATTAAAAAGTGCTTACATCGGAATCTTCCGGAACAACACTTTCAAGTGTGATCACCTGATAATAGTGATAAAACTGAAGCATGTAAAAGTAAACTTTTAAATAATGATTCAAAATCATTTTATTGTGCTTAAGCTTAATACAGAAATTGCCAGTTTAAATTTCGATCGGATGATTCCGCGCTTTCTTAAATTTTTTCCTTAATTCTATTGAAATTGACAGCATTTTTACTGTAGTCATATCGTTCCTGATTCAAAATAGATTATCCATAAAATAGCAGTGATTTACTTTGACAATTTGCCATTCATCAAATTTCGAAATGATTGTAAGATCAGAGGATCGATCTGATCGCTTGACTCAGCTCAAAATCAACTAGATTTGAACAGAATGAATAAACTTTAAAAATGCACAGTTCTGTATGGAGTAATATGTATACTATTGTACATATTGAGCCATATTCCTTACACCCAATTATTGAAAATTTAAAGTTACTGTACAACTATAGTTTTTGTAAAAGATTGGCTCAAACTTATTTTCTCAATTAAATTTTAGTTTAAATCGAATATTAAGAATACAAATAATTTATTAAAAGATTGCGATATTTTTGAAGTATTATTTATACTTTAATTAAACAAATAATGGTCACAATAAATAGGAAGCAAGTCATGAAATTAATAAAAAGTATTCACTTAACGTTATGGTTATCTATTTATTCAAATTTTGGTAGCAATTTATCAATTTTTATTGAAACAAACCTTTAAATGCTTTTTTCTCGTTTACGTGCATTAAAAGATTGCATGTTTTAATTTATTTGCAGTCAAATACATGTACATTACATCAGAGAACAAAATTTCATGTATTTTTAAAGCCCTAATGATAATTAATTTGAAATCGTAAACTTTTTTACTAGTTCTGAAAGCACTGATCATTTTCGAAAATATTTTTTTACCTTAAGGATCAATTTTTTGTTCGTATTTTGTTAGCTACGCCTCTGGTATTTATTATATAAAGGTTAGCATTATAATGTAAAGACGAACAGAATAGAAGAAAAAGTACGATTCACTCATTTCATATGCAGAAAAGTATTGCGCTAAAAATTTTATATGCATTTATGCATTAAATCTGCGAAAGCAAAAAATAAGAATTCTCAAGAAATGAGAAAATAAAATGATTTTAAAAAGAAATAAGTGATATATGATTTCTAAAACTCAATTATTTAACAATTTTGAAAATTTCATTGACTTCTTTTCAGAAATTATAGGAAAGGTTTTTAATTTAAATTCAACAGCACTGATGAATATAAAAATTTGAAACTTCATATTTGATTCTTCATTTTTTCATTACTTATTCATGAAAACTACATAACATGGGATAGAATTGCGGTCAATATTGTTAGAGTCAAACGGATCTATAAAAAGCTTTGGGCAACATTCAAATTCTACTCCAATTTATGATGAATTATCTCTTATATTAATTAATTTGTTTCTAGTATTCTTTGAGATTGATTCATGTCATTTCAATTTTTAATTAAAGTTTACATTATAAATGAGTTGAAATCAAAACATGAATAAATAATTTCTTATTTATTTTTGCCATCCATTGAATATTTGAAACGCCATTGAATATGTCATTCATTTTTTACAAATGACTGCAATCAAGACTTAAGTGAAAGTCATTAGTTAATGTCTTTATGAATTTGAGACGGCTTTAAAAATAAATTAAATTTTTCATTCATTAAATGAGCTTAAATCGAAATATCGTTGACTCTAATAATAAATCAATTACTTGATTGAACATAATATCATTATTTAATCACTCATTTTTTAGAGATTTGAAGAACTCCTTCAAAGACAAAACGTTAAAGTATTGCTCATAAAGTACTATATGCTATAATGTTCAAAATCTCCATAATTTTTCTTTTCTATTTATTCTTTGCAAAAAATTGTGTTATTTATCAAACACATGAATGACTATATTTCACTTTTATAAAAGAAACTTATGATATGAATAATTGTATCGCTGAAAATCCCCTTAAGTTTGCAAAATCCATAAAATCCACTTCAAAGATATAATACTGGAAGCATATGCATGAAAAATACATTAATCATATTTTGATTTCAGTATTATTGATGATAAACTCTTTAGTAAAAAATTTTTTAACTTGTTTTCTAAAACTTAATTTTGAAATATAAAATTTTGTATATTATTGTATTTGAAATATCGCTCAAAGTTGAAATATAGGTTTAATTACAAGTGAAATAATTAAAGAATAAAAGCTATAACTATGAACTAACTTATATTATCTATACTGACAGTATGATCAGATCCTTGAATTGTGTCTGTGTTTCTAAAACTTGGCCTGTGGTCATCACAAAGAGGTGAGACTCGTGTCTTCGACTCAACGTGTCCGACTGTGTGTCGTTAAGGTATTTTGGAAGATCACGAGAAAGAAGTATAGTATTGTGATTTAGTGTTTATACATAGGAAAAGCACTGTACAGCAAATTCCAATGGAAAAATCGTTAAAACAAATCTGATTAACTGTACAGCACATTTTATTCCAAAACTTATAGCTTTATACTGTAAGAATATTATGGGGGTTCCATTGGATTTGCTATACAACGCTTTTCCTATGGGTAAGCACTAACGTTTGAGTTAGCCATTGGTCAGAACCGATGAAAAATATGTGAAACATGTTTTAGTAAAGGTATTGTTTGCAAAAGCAGTCCTTTGTTCAATGATTAGATATAGAAAAGTATTTCTGGGAAATCTCATAATAAAAATATAAGTTAAAGTTAAACAGAAATAAGTTATTATTTAAATATAAAAAAGATATCTAAGCTAATTAAACAATTAGGTCTTTAATCCGCGCCAAAATGACCGCCATCGGCGATATTTCTTTACATATCTGAGATGATACAAAACTATGAAGTGCTCGGTATCTGGTCTTGAATCGAAAAATTTCTTCTTTAATTTAATTTAAACTGATTTCTCTGTATTTGATATTATTTCAGAAAAATGAATTAACTGTAATCTAATTTTTGAAGATTTTATATTGGAATAAAAATTAGTTGAAACTTTGAAACCAAATTAAAAGCTCTTATTTTTTAAAATTGCTGAAGATTTTATAATTAATGTTTTTCAAGTACGAATCTAACAAACTTTTCAAAACTCAACAATCAAAGGCTTTGAAAAAATGAATTTTTTCATATTTGTGAAAGTTAGAGGAATATTCGATACTCAAGTCTCGGAGCGAATAAATTTTCGAGACTCGAGAATCTCATTTCTTTAATATAACTAAAGAGGCAGTTATTTTTCAAATGTCAATCTTTTTTTGAGCTCATGTTTTCAAGTGAATATTGAATGTGATTTCATGATGCAATCGGTTTATAATGGATTTCGATCACAAGAAGGCGATTCAGATAATAGCAAGAATAATGTGACCAAAAAAGGAAAGAAAAACTCAAAGAATTGAAAAAACTTGTTGAAAATGTCACTTTTTTTTGTTACGCTATTTTTTTATCTCTTCCTTTTCTATTGTTCTATCTCTTAAATCTCATGTGGGATTTTAGTAGCGCTTTAACTGAAGAGAGAAACAAAAATATGTGTTGAGTAAAAATCGAAGAAACTCAAGACAAGACACGAATTCACATTTAATGAAAACAATAATTTTTCTTTCTTTTTCTTCTTGCAAAAGATAACACAGTAATTGCGAAAAACTTTTATTCGTGTCTTTTTGCAGACATTTGCGATTTTTGATATAACATCACAATATTTTTTTAAGATTTTTTTTCTACAACTGAAAAGTATTGATCACATAAATGCGATTTTAAAGTTTTAGCTCTAAAGAAATGTTTTCGTTTAGACTAAAAATAAAGTATTCTGACTGAACGGAGATCTTTTTTGACTTAAGAATAAGTATTATATTATGTATAAAAGAGCGTTGAATTTGTTTTATCGCAGGAGAATATTTGCATCTCAACTAATTGTACTTAAGACATGATTGAGATAAAAAATTGATGATTAATAAAAATCATATGAAGTGTACTATAACATATTGAAAAAGCTATCCTTTCGTCTTATCACTCTATTTTTCAATCTTCAGTATTTTGCACTATCGTAAAGATGGCATTTTTCAATTCTATTTCAAAAAATAAATATGAAAAATCAATGAGAGAAAAAAGTATTTTCTAGGCTGAGAGAATTTAGCTTTCTATTCTATTAATACTTTGTAAAGTTGGGTAAAACATTGGGCAACATTTATTTGAATTAATGCTTAAAACAGCATCTCTATTTTGAAATCAACGTGAGGTACAAAAACCTGGGCTTTTTTCATATTTAAGTCAGGTTTAAGTTTTAATGAATAGCATTACTTAAACTTATGGAACAGTAAGGGCACGAACAGCGGAGGGCACGTAAACTCGTCTCGCGGGCCGTATCCAATCTAATAAGATGCAAATGGAGTCAAATAATTAAAAACTTGCCAATAAGACTGCAAACTAACAACTTAACATTAATCAAAAAATATTATCTTTATGAAGTATTCAACTTTGACTTTCCTTCCCTCATAGCTCTTAATTCATGAAAATTAATTGCAATATTTTCTAATTTTGTCAAAGATTTGGGTGTAAAAACTTATAACACTCATTCCTAAAAGTGTCACAACTTCATAAGGGCCACAACAAATGCCCAAACAATTAATCAATTATTAGGTTGAATATGAGTCTCAATGAATGAATGAATGCCTGCTATTTAAAAGCGTTTCATATTGTCCAATACATTTGCATATTTGCATAATTCAATTTACGTGAGAGTCAGTCACACCTCTCATATCGATTGGTCTTCAATCAAAATAATGGAAGAGTTATTTAATCATAATTTGATGGTAAAAATCATTTGCATATCAATTATAAATTTTACCCAATAATTAGTAGTCTTTAGACTAAAATCTATTAATACTATGACTTAATAATGCTTAAAACAATTCTAATTGAATACTAAATAAGATAATCTTTATATCAAAAACAAAATGAGAGTTCGATCAGAAAATTGATTGCTTTTGACATTTTACTTAGAGTTAAGTTTGTGTGAAAAATAGTTTGCAAAACAACTCAACTCAGGACTCAACAGTTCTTTATAAGAAACTTAACTTTCATTAAAAACGATAATGATATGACTCAATCAAAAATACATGTACAGTACAGAACTTTTTCTAATTAAGAAACTTTTATTAATAGAGCAATTATTTTTTATAAGAAAAACAGTTTAATTAGTTTTGGGCTAATTTTTCAAAAAGTATTCAAATGATGAAATGAATGGCATTCTTAAGAGGCATCAAATTTATTATTTAGTAATTGATTTAGAGATGAAGTAAAACTTTTAAATATAATCTTACTTTAAAGTGAGGGTAAAAATCTTAAAGAAAAAGTTGAGGGATTAACCGAAAACTGCAAATTCTATAGAAAACATGAAAAATACAGCAATTAATAGGATCTGTGCAATAATAAAGTAAAATAAGTAGAACTACAAGAGAAATAGTATGCCTTTAATAAAGACATTGAAAGTCATCTCTCAAAAGCCAATAGTTTCTATGACAACATATCTCTGACTAATATTTATAATAATTGGCGCAATAATGAGAGCAGAGAAGCACTAAAACTGATGCTTTTAATTAATGGAAGCGATTGTGCAGCTATAATAACGCTCATGCCTTATGCCGGTCAATGCACTTCATTTATACTAGTATTTATTTATGACTTTTTTGAGTAGCGCATCCTTTATCAAAATCATTTCAATTGCAAGTCAACAAATAATTGCTTTTATTTTCAATTTCGAATCATAATTAAGTTTGAAAATTGTCAAAAAATTCATAATTTTAGTCTCACTATACCTTTAACTTTGGTTTGAGTTCATGAAACTAAATTAGTATTTATTAATCGATAACTTTTACATATGCACTAACATTAACTCTAAATATTTAATGTTTTGAATTCAAGATTTGATTTTCTGTTAATGATAATGTCATCCTCTCTAATCATTTTATTTAAGAATTCAAGTTAATTAATAATTTAAAGAATTTCAAATAAAAATCTTAACTTCAATGTGTGCTCAAATCGGTTGCAATAAAACGAATGGATACAAAAACTCATTATAAATATTTGACTCTTCAAATCTTTACTATTATATATGGAAAATGTTTTTGGTTAATGCAATTAAATTTTGCGAAATCAATTGCCTTAAAGCATATATTAATTATGCATTTTTGTTAAGGTAAATGTAAGTTCTAGTACTGTATAATGTAGTTTAGGCTCAAATCTAATAATAAGTTTCATAGTTTTCTCTTTTATCCTTCTTTTGGAAGAGTAAATAAATTTCAGCGCTTTCTACAAAAGTTTGACTAATTTTCTCATTTCTTGAATTTAAAACAAAGCAAATAATGAATCTATATTATAGACAATGCATACAAAAATGCTATATTATTAGGGTTGGCAAAGATATATTTGACGTATTACACGGTAATTTTTAAATAATACATATAATAATACAGTATAATTCAGAATTCGGGAATTAAATCGTGTTTTGAAAAAGTGGTTACAATTCAAAACAATTAGTTTTTTGATGCACGTTTGCATTGAAAATAATGCTGAATAAATTTTTCTATACAGTTTTGAAGTGTAGTATAGAGTATTAAAAAATTTATTGTAGAAATAAAGCATTATTCGAAGCTAATTTTTTGGATCGTAACCATTTTTTCAAACACGATTTGATTAAATTTTATTCCCTAATTCTGAATTATACTGTACAACATAGCGCCAAATCAATTAGAAAACTTTCAAATTTTAAACTTCTTTCAAGTCGATGAATAATAGAAACACATGTTTATGAGTTTTTTATTTGATTATTTTAATTGTAAAAAATTATTGGCAAAAATCAAAATCTTCTGTTTGAGAATATTACATAATTAATAATGAGAAGGGAAATTGTCACTTTTGTTATGCTAAAATTTCGATCAAGATTTAAACATAATTGAAGAAATAGCAAATTTTAATGTTTTTTAAAAGCAAATTTGCATTAATTACCTTTTTAGAACATTGATGATTCAATAATTTGTTTTTTATAACATAATAAATCAACAAATAACTGATTTAAAGCTCAAACTTTCATTTTTTAAAGAAAATATATGTATTTTAAACACTATACGTGTATTTTACATGAGTAAAAAAATGTGATGTATTTTGCTAACGCTATATATTATACAAAAATTCTAACTAAAATTTATACAAACAATTGATATAAACCATTTTAAATCATAAACATCTTTCAATTTTGTTTACTTTTAACATAATATCATTTATTATCATTTTATTTTTGGGAATAATTGATTCCTAAAGATTGATTTCATAAATTATGGAATAGTTTCTTCAATGCTTTGAGTAATTAATATTTCAAATTAAGTTTTAAGTTAAAATTGCAATAATTCTGCAATAAATATACAGTACATGAATTCACCTGTATTTGTATAAAACCAACTTTTGGTTCATATTTCTAAGATTTTATTTGAAAGTAACTCATATTCAAAAAGCACTGGAGTTTAAATGTTTTCATCCAATGAGCTTATCTGAGATATTTTATGTTTTCTTTCTCTGTAATATCTTTATTAAAATTGTGAAATTCTAATTCTAAACTGAATATTCAATGCAACCACAGTACAGAACAGTATATTTTACTCTGAATGTTTGTAAATTTACGAGCACTCAATCATAGCCTATTTAAAAGATTCAAGAATCGATTTTTACGAGTTCTATTATATAAACACTTTCTCCGAATTAGAAATATGAATAACTGTTGCTACAGTACATGCTCAATGATTTTTTGTTATTTTGTATTCAGATCGAAGGGTGTCTAAGAACTTATTTTCAATGGTTTACATATGAGTGCATATACTGTATTATAACTGTTGTATAATATCTTATATGATGTCAATTTTGATTAGCTATGCTCAAAACTTTAACTTTTTTGTCATCATAACTTCAAATTCATATATGTATGCTTTCATTTAAAGTCTAAATTAATTATTTTTGAGCTTGAGTTTGATGTGAAACCCTTGAAAGGGATAGCATCTGTGTCATCTTTTGAGCTCATTTAGTTTAAGTTAATTTAAGTTAGTTTAAGTTAGCTTATCTTACACTAAGCTCAACAAGAATAATGTTCAGGTTGGAAAACCATGAGATGCTTACACGAGAGCACCACATTTTGCCTTTTCAGGTTTGATCTATTCACATTCTGGCCGTTCACACTTGGCGACATCCTGTTTTCAATCCCCTCAATAACTAATTCCCAAAAAAATTGTCATAATTTTAATCAAAACTAATAAACCAATAAACTAAAACCAAAAGGAACTAATTTCAACTCAAATAAATGAAATGAATATATAAACAGATATAAAAATAACATGAATCTCAATAAGCTCAAGTTAGTTCATCATATTTAAGTTAGTATTTGACACGACTTGCGATATATAAGCTCTGTTTATAATAGTGAAAATATGAGAAATGTGCACAGAGGCGTACGCTTAAAATCTATATTTTGGAAAGTAGCCGTTTTTTAAGAAAAATAAGTTTCCAGCACCACTTGAGATCACACTGATTCTAATGAGATATTTGTGACCTTTGTATGATGACCACAGCCGGAGTTTTATTGGCACCAAAAATAACGAAAGGATTTTATTATATAGATATTCATTTCATATATTTAAGTTGAAATCAGTTTCTTTCGGGTTTAGTTGATTGTCGAGTTTGAAAATGGGATCAATTTTTTGAGAATAAGTTATAAAGAGGATGGAAAGCATGGTGCGAGCGAAGTGTGAACGGGCTAAACGTAACATGGTGTAACCGCTTATATAGTACTCAAATATTTGAATCAACTTTTTGCTTGTAATTCATATAAAAAATATATTATATGCCTTATGAGTGAATTCATTAAGACTTTTTATTTTAGTATTGAATATTGTCATTAATGGATATAAACTAACTAAATACAATTAAACTATTTAATTTATTTTTTAAAATGTTAATGAAAAGTATGAAATACTTCATTTTTAAATCTTCAGTGTTTCATTACAGTTCTTTCCGAATTTCAGAAAGCATGTGTGTTTGATTGGCTATACAGGTAGATTTCAATTGATTGGCCAAAATGTATTGATAGACCATCAAAGATATCCCTATCAAAACATCTAATATCAATATTTGAGCCAAATTATATCAATAAAAATATTTTAATAGACAGAGTCTTTTTATATAAAGTAGGAGAGACGACAACACCCCCTCATCCTTTCTGAACTTCCAAAAGAGTTATTTTTATTCAATTTCAAACATTAACTTTAACTTCCCTCCCATTCAAATAGTGTTATTAATAGTTAGAATTTTTTCTTTCTAAAAGTTTTAAAAGTTACACAGGTATATCAATCGTACATTATTTATTAGATCTTTTCAGATAATCCTAATATTTCATCCTTTTTCTTAAAGTTTTATAGCTTTTATTGATAATTTAAAAATCAAAATTGTCTCACAATAAAAAAAATGATTCAAAAATGATAGTTTAAACCCAAAATTTTTCTTTTTCAAGAGAAAACTATATTTCATTTGCTTTTTGAAGCAATAATAACACTATATAATAATGACTGATAATGATTATAGTTTTAATTTGAATAATTTCAAAGATCCTGTAAAGGGAGTAAACTTTCAAATATCAAATATAAGACATAACTAATTATAAGAACAGATGCTCTTTAAAGAGAAGCTATATTTTACTGCTATTACCAAACCTTATGCTGGAAAATAACTAATCGAGAGATCGTAGTATTTTAGAATTGTCTTTATTCATTTTGAATTTTAAAAATCGATTCCTAACTTCGTAAAAGTTACTTAACTCGTGGTTACTTAAAACGAGTTTATAGATTCGTATTTTCTGTCTGTTAGTCCGTCAGTCAGTCGTGGCCAACAATAATTTAATTGTTGCCAAAAAATTGAAACTTTCTCAATTTCAATATTATAGAGAATTCTATTGTTGTCAAAAATTATTAATTTTATAACTTCTGGATTTAAATAATATTGAAATTCCAAAAAAGTTGCAAAAATGATAAAAGCTATTCTAGACCACTGTATCAAATAGATTCATAATTCATTAACAATTGCATCATGAGTTATAGAGCTATTGTGTTAATATTGAGTCTTATTTTAAATTAATCGATTGGCTGAAAAAGTTATTTGAGAAATAAATATGTTATTGAATAAAAAATCGTTTTGAAGGACCAAATAATTTAAATTGAATGAAGCAAAAGTCTATACAATAAGGGCCACTAACGTATCGATTTCTCGCAAGCCCTAACTAAAACTGAAAGCAATTTTTAAATAATATATATTTGAAGCCTACATATAGACAGCAATTTCAAGGTGTGGCGATTGTTGCTGTTTTTCTCCAATAACTTAGACAAGTATTGAGCAGACATTAAGTGCTCCCGAATTAATGCTCCCGTATTTTGCATCAAACACACAATTCATCACAAACCGGATCTCAAACTTTATTGAAAAACGAAAATTACTATAGACTTTCACTTAGGGTCAGTATTTGACCCCTTTTAGTTATTTATAATTTAATTTAAAGATTATGTGACATATTTTTATATAATTATTTGTTGAGCTATAAGACTCAATTTCTATTTTAATTAAGCCATTTATTATAAAGTAACATTATGATTATCAACTATTCATATTTACTAAGGCAGCAAACAATGAATCCAATAAAATAATGTGTCAAAAACATGGATTATGCAGTTATCGTATAAATTCCAATTTTGGCTTCATTTTGATTTCGGTGAAAAATATCATATACGAAAGCATTCAAACAAATTCAAGTTTTTATCTGATGAAAATGTTATTTTCAATTAATAAAATAAATAAAATGATATGTCGTCAATATATTCAATAGAGAGGATCAAAATGGCATTAACTAAGTTTCAAAGTTTAGGCAAACTTTTCGAAAAGGATGATAAGCATCAAAAAGATTTAAATAAAAGTCTTTCTAGTCTTTTAAAGCCATGAAAAATATATTAATATCTGAAAACAATTTTCAAGTACTTTATTATTAAATCCATAATAATAATAATGTTAATGATAATAATAGAAAAATTCATGAACTTTCCATATAATTGCCTTCACTAATTAGCACATTATGTAACGAATTCCTTTCGTAAAAGACATTGTTATGCAATAATATGCAATTTGTTATGATTGTGGCGACACTGTTTTCATTGTTTCACAGTCTCTCAGCCTCTCTTCATAATATTAATACAATATGAATATTCATTGGCAAATATTGCGATCTATTTTGTAGAGATAGTGATTAATTAAGTTAATTGAACTTTGAACATAGAGTATGGAAACAATGAACTTATGATTTAAGTGAGTGTTACAAAAAATAAATTATTTTTCTGTGTTTGAATTAATCATTTTTATGGCTTAAGTTGATTACTGTGAAGAGCAATACATTCATGAATTGAAAGCTAAACTAAAATTTTTGAAAAAGTTCTCGGAATCACAAATATGTTATTTCAAAACTACTGACTCCGGATTCTCCATTTTGGTGTATTTCTACCACTTTTCTACTTTTAAGATGTTCACGAAGTTTTTTTGCACTATTTTTAATTGGTTCTGATCAGTGAACTTAACTTTTGGTTCAAATTTGAGAGATTGGTCTTGAACTAAACATATGTCTATATAAGCATTTCTCATCCTTCCGACTGAATAATATTCATTTTTTATTCCAATTATCTGTATTGAGTACCGCAAAATTGAATGCATTTCGAGATTAGCAATAGTTGTCTCATATCAACTTTCACTTACATTATAATAATTATTATTATCAATAGCTTATATATCATACATTCACAAATTGAGAGCAGTTCAGACTAGAGAACTTCAATTTTGGACGGCTTTTAACGATGTTAACGATGGACACAAACAATAGATTTTCTGGTTTACTTCCAATTTAATTAATTTCGTGATTAAAATATTAATTTCATTGAAACACACATCAGTCAAAGAATTTAATTCATTCTTAATTTCTTATCAACTAAAATATTTAATTTCTAAAACGAAAAATTAGGGTAAATTTGGAAATTTGAAAATCAGATCCTTATGTTTATGTTCATTAAAAATGTTGAAAAGCTTTAAAACAATGAATTAAGAGCCAAAAATAGGTAAAATACAAATTATTATAGATGATCAATTTTTTGAAAAGGAATGTTTACTATTAGGACTTCTAATATACTTCAATCGATATAAAAATTTCTGATTTATGTAACTTAAAAACTGATGAGACATATAATATTTGGTTTAAAGCTTTACATTCATCGCAAGTTTTGAGAGTTGAGATAAAAATGAAACTTTTTCATTGAATTAGTTTATTTGAATGAATTTACATTTTTACTCATTTTCTACTAAAATATTAATTAATCATTGAAATAAAAATTGAAACAAAAATTTTGAAAATCAATTAAAAGATAGCTCTTATCTTATCCAGTATTACTAAATCCTATAAATTGAGTTATAATCAAATTTTGTAATTTAAATGATGATAAATTCAATTTTGACACATTTGTGCACATCAATAGGCGAATGCTTTTTCAACAACAAAAAATCGTCAGATGAAAAGGCAAAATGCATGCATTCATATGATTAACTTGGATAAGAAGCCCATTCTCATGAGTCACTGCAAACTTGTACCAAATCATTAAATATTAAATTTATTGATGATTGTTATATAAAAGTAAATTAAGCGAACAAAGAATACAAAAAAGTCTACTAAATATTTATGAGAACCACTTCAACGTTAAATTGTATTTCATTCTATACTCTTTATTAATAGTATTAGTACCAGGAATTTGAATCCATTTCAGAATTATTGTTATGCTTTATTTGTGACAAAAACACGTTTAAAAACACAATTTTCGTGATAGTCAGACATCACAGGAATTGATTTCTTAATCAAATAAATGATTTTTGCAACCAAATCATGTTATTTTCAAATAATACAACCTGTGCTAAGTTATAGTAGAACTGATTATTGGAAAATTAAATCTGTATTAAATTTAGTCCTAACTTAGTCTTTATCCAGTTTAAAATATGCTTGTGTTTTATTCTCTTTTGTATAAGCTCTAAATAAAGTTTAAACATTGACCGAAAATCTTAGGCTAATAATTAATTTTAATAAAATCCTTTTTTACTTATTAAAGAGTTGAAACTTATTTCAAATGATAAGATAAATCTTTAATTATTGAGTGAATCTTTATTTATGTTTGATTCTAAATTATTAAATTTGTGAAAATTGCATAATTGTTAGAATATTACATCAAAAGTACAATGAGTTGCAGAGAGTTTGAACTTCATCATTCAGGAAATGATGCGGTTTCATAAGGAGCTGACAACTCATAACCACTACTCAATACTCATTACTACTATTCAATGCTATTTATTCATATTTATTAATTGTTTGATCTGAGTTTATCACTGAATTATCTGGGATCTAAGCCAACCTCTCTGCAACTCATTGTACTTGTGCTCATTAGATTTGTTGAAATTGAGTTTTCGTGAATGTGTACTGTGCAGTACATAATGTATATTGTTTTAGAGTAACAACAATAAAAATAACTTACTGTATAAGTAGAGCTCGTGTTTGAAAGTAATCACACATATAATTAAAGAATTATAATGACTTTCCCCACTTTCAATGATTGAGACATAAAACAAATGTCAAATTTCTCGTTATTCAATGCAATCAAAAATTATGACAACATTACATAAACTATTGCATGACTACTAAACATATGATATTTTAAAAATTTCAAATATTTTGATTATCTAATGATCAAAGACTCAAAACTAATAAGTCTTATGAGTCATTCAAATAGTCATTAGAGCTTCTGAAGAGCTGAAGAGCTCTTTAAATCTGACATTGTTTATTGTTGTCAATTCTTGATTCTACCTCTAAAATCACACTTTAAGTTTAGAACATCAAAATTGGGGTCCAAACTAGCAATTTTACAGAAGTCTAAAAGTATGAATAAATATTATTAATTCTGTTTTTATAATTGTTTCAAAATTAATAATTGTATAATTGAAGAAATTTTTAGAATTCAAAATTCTTATACTTTCAATAAGTGATTGTAATCTGTGAATTCAAATTATTAGAGCATTCAAACTTTTTGAGAGATGTGCGCACAAAAAGTTTTGTGAGTTAACAAATAAATTAAAACTTGATAATTGAAAATTATAGCAATTTCGCTCCATTAATACATTCAAACTTCAATTGTTTATGAATTCTTTTTATTATCTCAATAGTATTGTTCTTTAATACGAATTTATTGCAAAGAAGTCAAACAATGGGATGTTTGAACTTTTCATTTGAACACTTCAAGCGTATAATTGAATATATGAAGAAAAACTACTCATCTATTAAAATGAAGAGTTATGAAAATATTTGCATATTTGCACCAATACTTCACTGTATAAAAGATCTATTAGAACAAAAAAATCGGATGAATTCGGATTTTGTTCTTGTGTTCAAATTTTTCAGCTCTAAATAAATTTTATTAAACCTAACCTAAAAAATCAGAGATTATCCAATGAATTGTCAAATATGAAGCTCTTTTCAACATGAGCTAAAAATTGAAACACAGAAAGAACAAAAGCCGGTTCGACTCTAATTTGCATTTGAAGTAAAGCACACTTTCAGTATTTCAATACTTTTTACCATTTATATAGGCTTTTATTTGCATTTATGCTTGAGATAAGGTTTTAAATAAGGGATTTTATGTAATCTTTCATAAGAATACAATTATAAAGTTATATATAAATAATTAATTTCTTTTAATTAATAAAACTGAATACATTGGAAACTAATATTAAAACTATTACTTCATCATTAAGACAAAAGATTAGTCAACTCTGAAAATTTGAACTAAAAAATACTTAATCTTCTTAAGAGAAAATATTCAAGAAGTGCATTGAGTAATCAAATATTAATTGTGAAAAAGAGTGAAAAGTAAAAAAAGACAAGAGATTTAGAAAAGATAAGACTAATTAATTGAGTAAACCTTGAGTTCATTCAAATCAAAAAAGAGTCCAAACTTATTAGCGATAAAACACTCATTATAAATATATTGAAATAAATTTTCATTTGATTTTCTATAATTTTATTGAGATATTGGATATGAAAACAAAATAGAGACAAATGTTATCCAAAGATAATTAAAATAAATTACAAATTAACATATTATGAATTAAAATAAAGAACAAAATTCAATAAATTGTTTATCTTTAAAAATGCATATGTTTGAAAACATATTTAATTCAATTAATTCTATAAATTAAAATTGTATTCATTAGTTTTACATTAAATAGTTTGATAATTAAAGATTAATTTTGAGAAAATATTGATGAAAATGAAAGAAAATATTTAATAAAGTGATGAGTTTTATGCCAAGTATAAGCGATGAAAGTCATTAGCGCTAAAACTCTGATTACATTTGGGACACTTTCGTTGTCGTGTTTCATAACGCGTTTTAAGACAATCATAACAGAAGACATGAAAGCATTTATTAAGAACAGCGTCTTTTCGTTTGGTTTTACATGAGGGACACGTCAGCTCTTCTTTGAGTTCTCGAATCTCTTCCTAATATTTAAAATAATAATAACTTTAATATAATGTAAAGTAATGTGAGAATGAGTGAGAGATGGAGTCAGACCTGTAGTACTTCATCAGCAGTTGTGGCCAATTCAAACTTTTTAGCCCTTTCATACTTCCTCTTATAACTGGTCACTTCTTCATGAAGTCTTTGTGTTTTGAAGGCCTCCTGTTGCCACGCGCTTGTCTTCTCTGCAACTGTCGATTGGGCTTCTTTTACTTGTGCCAAATATTTCTCTAAATGTAATTTCAAATCTGCAGCCGATTGAGTGCTTTCTATAGCTTTCCTTTTATGCATTTCCATTGCTTGCTGTCTAAGACTTAATTCTTTCTCAATTGTTGACAAATTGGTCTGCAATAGTCTCTCTTTGTCTTCCAATTTTCTGACCACTTGATTCTGTGCCTCTACTTGTGCCTAATTTGCAATCAATTAAACATTTTAACAAAATCTATTCAAATATAAAGAAATGAGAATTACTTGTAATGAAATGACTTGTTCGGTAAGCATTTCTTTCTCTTCTTTAAGCAATTTATGGATTTGGTTTGATTTGATTCGTTCTGACATGAGTTTGAAGTTGGCGTCATCTTTTTCTCTTAATTGTTGAATAAGTCTGAGATTCTGTTCCTGCATGTCTTCGAATGCCTGACCCGTCACTTCCATTTCATTGAGAAGCGCTTCTTCTTCTTGTTTTTGTGCTGACAAGTTTTTCTGCATTTGTGAAACTAATTCTTCATATTTAGTTAACTTTTTAATCGCGTCTTCGTCTGCAAGTCTTCTTCGATCACGTCTTTCACTTTCTTGAAATCTTTTCAACTGTTGTTTCAGTTCTTCAGCTTCTATCTTAGCCTTTTTCTCACTTGACATTAGTTGCGCCTTATCTCTAATCAATACAATTATTTAATTAAATCTTAAGTTTCACAACATTTACAACAATTTTGATAAATACAAACCGTTTCTCTTTATCGGCCGACTTAAACATATCGAGTAATAGCTTTAGTTCTCGCTGTGCTTCCAATGATTTCTTCAACTGTGCCTTCAATTCTCTGATGACATCCATTTCTGTTTTTCTTTCAGACTTCATTTCAACGATAGGTTCATTGAGTGTTTGTTCAGTTTCTATTTGTTCTTTTTTGATGACATGTTGATTGTGATGATGCTTATGATGGCTGTGATGTGATGTCTGATGATGTTGTGGTGTCGATGTTGTCACTGGTGTTGACTGAGGATGTGTTGGCGTTGCTGTCAATACAGGTGTTGTCGGCTTTATTTCCATCTATTATTAATACAATTATTAATAATATATTATTTAATCAATTCAATGAAAATTTCAATAAAATTAAAACCTTTTCTTTTTTCACTTCAAATAGATCTTGAATTTCTTCTTTAATAATTAGTTCTTCTTTTACAATAACATTATTTGTGTCAATATTAACTGTTGGCTTGTTTTCTGATTGTTTGTCTTGAATTAGAGAAGAAGTGGACTCTTTTTCCTTATGTTTCTCTTCTTTTGAAAGGTTATGATCAATGGTATGCTTGAGTTTAATTATTTCATGATTCGCTTCTTTAAGTTTTTTCTTAAGTCTCGCATTTTCTCCTTTAAGCTGTTGGTTATGATTCTGTAAACTAGTTATCAAATGACGCATTTCTCTATTGATAGGACCCGTCTGTTCATTAGCTGCCAAATTCTGTTCAAATTCTATTCTCAACATTTCATATCTAATTGAAAATCAATTCATAATTAAATGAATGTTCAAATTAAAAGTTGACAAAAGACTTACTCTTTTCTAACTTGTGATAACGAGTCTTCCAATTGCATACATTCAGTTCTCAATCTCTTTTGCATCGATAGTTCTTCACTTTCCATGTGTTCGATTTGTCTTAAGTGAGAATTTTTAGCATTAGTTAATAAAGATCTGGTTTCCTCTAATTGTGTCTTTAATTGCATCGACTCATTATATAATACTGAAAAGTGTGACTGAAGGCACTTATATTCTGCTGTTTCAGTGATTACTGCCTCAGGAATACATTGCAAATCCATTTTATATTTTTCAACTAATTTCAAAGTGTCCTAAAATATAATGAGAAACAATATTTCAACAATTTTTCACTATAAAAGCTAATAATAAAAGCAATTACTTTGTGATCTTTATTCAATTGTTCGAGTTCTGTAAGTCTAACGTTAGCCAAATCTCTTTGTTCTTCAAGATCTCGTTTAATGTCTTCTAACTTTGAATGACTCACAGAATCGGATGGATTTAAAAGAGGTTTACTTTCATCACCATTACTACCGCTGACAACCGATACGTTTTGCAAATCACGTAATTTTTCTCGCGCTTCGTAGAGATGATCCTCAAGTCTTTGTTCCTATTATTCATGATTATAATGAGTTATGATTTTCATAACTTATAAATTGCTTCGTATTTAAAACTTAAAGCTTTAGATGCAATGAAACTCACTCTGAGTCGAGTTCTATTGAGTTCGAACTCAATTTCATCGATTCTATTCTTGAGTTCATCCAATTGACATTCACTGGCATCCAATTTATCCTTCATTTCTGCCACTTTAAGACTCATAGTGTGATGCTTTTCATGCAAAGACGTGACCAAACAATTCAAACTTTTATTTTCATTAGTCAGTTCTGCATTGGCTTTCTTGACGGCTTCGTCTAAATTGGGCTTCGGATCATCGCTTTCATCACCTGAAACAAATATATTTTGGTTTAGTTTCATGAAAAGTAAAGATTTTCAGATCATAATCATTCGAATTGTTAAATAAAGACAAACAAACCCTTTAAGGCTAACATTATTTTAGCATTTCTTTGAACTATTCGATCAAAAGCTTGTAATACTTTTGCGACCGCACGGGTAGAGACTTGTACTCTTTGTTGAAGAGTTTCATCCATTTCTTCTTTATCCCAATTGGATAATTGACGCAAAAAACTAGTGGTTTCTTCGTTTTCATTTCTATTTTCAGTTTCATCACTGGTTTCCGCATCAAATCTAAGTAACAAAACTCTCAAATCTTCGTTCAATTGATTCCAATATCTATTAATAACATAAGTGATCGCCTCGTCGTTCGTCTGCTTTTTTTCCAACTGTTCAATACGTGATCGAAGATCTGCTTCTAATCGTTGTCTTTGTTGTAATCGTTCGGCTAAACGATGATTTTGATAACGCAATACCTTTTCATTAATTAAATTAATTTACATTTAGTTTAATAGTTAAAAAATGAATTAAAAAACAAAAGTATTTAATTATATAATTGTATTAATTATTGTTTTGACAATATAAAAATGGATTAAAATATAGTGACAATCAATTACTCCGATATCGAGTTCTTCTTGTGAAGTGACCACAATTCTGGGCTGTTCTGCCACTACTCTCGGCCTCTTCTTAGCGGTGGCACCAATTGATGACTGACTTGTGGCACAACTCGAACTCGAATTACTTGAATCTGTAGACGAAGAACGCTTTGAGGCAGAAGACGAAGACATCTCTTATATTAAGGATTATAGAAAACAATATATTTATTGATTTTAAATATATTTTTATTCTATTTTCTGTTGAATTCAATTATATTTTAAATGACAATAATATTAATACAATTAAATGTTTTATAAACAATTGTTTGGATTGTTTTACTGTGAGAATTGAGTCAATTCATAATCGATAATTACAATGATATACAGAAAACACATTTTATTTATTGAAAATATTCTTATGGTTTGAACTGAAAAAAGTTACAAAATTTGATCAACATTTATACTTACACTCAAAAAGCATTAAAAAATAACACAACAAATAGACAATTATAGACAAATTGAACCCTATTTTCATGTTTTATTGCAAAAGTTCAAAACAGATATCTTTAAAATGCAATTATTTCTACATTTTTAACAAAATTTAAAACTATTATTTAGAAAACAACTGAATTCTTATTTATTGTTATAAAATGTAAAACAAACTTAAATGTAAAGTTTATAAAAATTGCAGACATTATTTATGTATTAATTGAAGGTCAACATTATATTTGATAGTATTTTTGAAGAGCAAAATATCAACGAAATATTAGACCTTTTTGTAAGACAAAAATATATGATTAATTAATAGAAAATACATGTATCAAAAAATCTTTTAGTTATCGTTCAAATTAAATATTGTATTAATCTCTTAAAAGTACAAAATATTGGTTCAATTGAAATACAGTTACAGTTAATGGAAATTTTTGTGCCGACTCTCACATTATCGATAAGTCATTTTGAGGTCAAAAACTAATCAAAACTGTTATAAAAGTCATTATAAGTGTCACTCATTCGTGATTAAATCAAATTAAATTAGAATAACTGTTGAGTTATGTCTTCCTCTCCATTAAGAGTTTTGATTACCGGTATATTTCATATAATTATTATAATTTAATATAAAATATGTTTTGATTTTAATAAATAACTAATTAATAATTTTTTAAAAATATATTGAATAACTGAAATTTTTGTGTTTAAGGCGCCGCCGGACAGATCGGCTACAGTTTAATACCATTGGTTTCGAGCGGAGATGTTTTTGGCAGAAATCAACCGATAATTCTTCATTTGTTAGACATTCAGCCGATGGCTGGAGTCTTGAATGGAGTGGTTATGGAAATCAATGACTGCGCGTATCCTTTATTGGAATCAATTGTTGCCACAACTGATGAAGCGGAAGCATTCAAAGACATTGACGCGGCTTTTCTGGTCGGATCAATGCCTCGACGGGAAGGTATGGAAAGAAAAGACTTATTGGCCGCTAATGTCAAGGTTTGCACTACTCTTTCATATTTTTGTTTCTCTAATAATTACAATTAATTGAATTTTTGTTGAATTGAATAGATATTTAAATCTCAAGGTCTAGCTCTGGCCAACCACTCAAAGCCAAGTGTGAAGGTATTAGTGGTGGGAAATCCGGCCAATACTAATGCATTGATTGCTTCAAAGTTCGCGTCACCAAAAATTCCTGCAAACAATTTCACAGCAATGACACGATTAGACCAAAACAGAGCCAGTAATCAATTTGCGGCTAAAAATAATGCTAAAGTGAAAGAGGTCTCTAGAGTCATCATTTGGGGAAATCATTCGTCAACTCAATTTCCGGATATCAGTAACGCATTAATTAAAGGCCAACCCGTCAAGTTTGAGGGACACGACGAGGCCTTCATTTCACTGATTCAGAAAAGAGGCGCCGCAGTGATCGCCGCACGAAAACTGTCTTCTGCTATGTCTGCGGCCAAAGCAGCGGCCGATCACATGCATGACTGGTGGCAAGGTTTGTATCTTA
>JAQFZT010000099.1:0-42908 GCA_034696325.1 Camisiidae sp. | reverse complement strand
TTCTTCTTTATTTTGTTGAGTTAAAAACTTAAATAATAAAATATTTTTCATATTATTGAATATAAAAACTCACGAATAAGTGTTTTAAAAATGAATTCAAAAGTTTTTGAACTTTAAAGATTGAATAAATCATAAATTTTAATTTAAAGTCGAATTTTTTTTACTATTTTTTAATCTACTTAAACTATTAGCTTTTATTTTTAAGATTAATTTAATTTAATTGTAGATTAAAGTTTAAAAATTATCAAATTTCCTGCAAATGCATTACCTTATCAACGCTTTCTTGAGTTCAAGCTATACGTGTACAATCAGTTTCAAAAACACATGTAAAGATCCCGGAAAATCCAGTGATAAACTAAGATTAAATTTAAGAAAAAACTAAGAAAAAAATTTAAATGTTAATTAGGAATAACATTGAATAGCAGTGATGAGTAGGGATTTAGGGATTATGAGTTATTAAACCCTTAAGAATCCGTATCATTTCCGGAATGATGGATACATATGTTTTTGGAAACGATTGTACTATGAAATTAATCTTACGATTCGACTTTCTGAGAGCTTTTCAAGTAGTTATTGTAAAAAAAACTATTTGCATATCAATTACAAGTTCTTATGCAAATAATTCTTGAATTTCCTGTTTGATGACATGAAAGATTTTTTACAAATTATGCTTTTCAAGAGAAATTTATTTCATTCAATTATACAGATGAAAATTTGAAGAAAATGTTGTCTCTGAAATGAATATCAAATAATTTGAATTATATTAAATATGCTGATTGCTTGACTGGAATAATGATTAGGTTTTGAAAATCTTAAGTACTATGAAATTTGATATTTTTCAAACTCGAGGAATACCTTAAAGTAAAAGATAAGTGAGAACATTGAGTTCAGAGAACAGATTCCAGGTTTTTAGTTTGAAAATTCAAAAATAACACTAAATTAAGTTAATATAAATGAATTTAAAATATATTCAAATCAAAACATATCAAGTTTTCTGCAAATTCTTCAAATTATATCAAAGAATGTTTTCAATAGATGAATCACTTTTGATTCTACCATATCCTGGACCACAATATGCATAATACAGTGTCAAGTTAAATAAAATAGAAAATTTAGACTACATTTATCTTTCATTACTTTTCTTTACTGTAATGTAATCTTGAGTTTTTGTAATTCTTCATATTTTTATTGACAAAAATATTTATTATATTTGACTGAAAAATTTTGAACATGATTTTTAAAAATACTATCAATAGATGAACTCAAAACATTTTCTATAAAATGGATTTGTTTGATAAATTGTTTTAAAAAGTAACACAAAATAAATATCAATTTTTGGAAGTAGACATAAAAATTTGATATCTATATCCAGTGATGAACAACGCTCGAGCGTTTCAATTTCTTCGAACGTGACCTATAGCTTCTGACTCCGAGCACCGATGGTCAGAACTCAATAATCACACATAGATAAATTCAAATAACCTTTTTTAATTGCAAATTAATAAGTAAAGACATAGTTAGAACTCAAAATGTTAACCGAATGGACAGGGATTGCATTACAGCCAATGCAGAAATTGAGTCTAAAATTTTAGCTTAAACTGACTATTGGAGAGAAAATTATTAAAACTTTTGACATATGGGCTATACTGAGAGGTCGACTTAGAGGAAGATATAGTTTTTAAACAAATATTTAATAAAGAGAATTTACTTCTTAACTCTTTCTTGTTTCTTTAAATTATTTTTAAATGTAAATATAAGTTTTTACTTTGAAAACTTTTGATGTGAATACTTTTTACATATGTATTTGACATGCTAAAACGCTCAATCCCGAGCTCTATCGTTTGAAATTAATCGAGCGCTGAGCGTGTCCGTCACTGTCTATATAACCTTGATCCATGCCTAGTAACTTATGTTGCTTCAAATCAATTTTTTACTCAACTATTGATAGTGATAATAATAATAATACTGCATCGCTTTTGTACAATAGAAATATTTTATATTTTAAGAAATCCTTTCAATAGTAGTCTTGATCCTCAAAGCATGCTTTCTTACCAAATTAAGCTATGGTTTTAAATATATCGTGCTATACATACATACATGAGGTTTTTTGTTCACAAACATAATTCAAAGTCAGAATTACATGTATAGTTTGAACATTGAAGTTAACATTTTTATGATATTGAGTTTCTTAACTTACCTTAAATTATTGTATGTAATTCTTAATAGCTATCAACTAAAATAAAGTGCTAAGAATAGCAGTTATAGCAGAGTTAATATTATATTCTTTTGTTTCTTTTCAGTTTAAATATTGAGGGAATTTTAGATAAAAGCCTAATAGAAATTCGATTTTGCTATCAAGTATCCAACACATTAACATTGGGGTTTAGGCGCTGAGTAATGGATAAATTCATTCAACGATTTTTCTTCAAAAGTGTTTAAGATTTGAAATATGAAATAGAATTGTACTCTTTCTTTGTATGAAAGTTAGCCAAATAATTCTCATTCAAATTAACGGATAAAACTGTATTAAAGTAGTCATGTTAATGACAATTAATGTTGAGCACATCAATAAATTGAGCTTAAATTTCACAAGACAATAAGCATTAATTTTCATTTTTCTTTTCTATGCTATCATATTAAATATTCTCCCTATTTTTTACTAGAATTTTTTGTGGAAAATGCTAAATGTTTTTTGGTATTAGAGTTTTTTGTTATTTAGAGTATGCTTTTCTGCTGATATTTTGATATCTGTCCAAAAATGCCAAACCATTTAAGTTCACAGAATTTTCATTGAAATAAATCAAATATTAATATTTTTCAAACTAACTTTTATATAAATGTCAATCGATTGAAGTTTAAGCTTCTGAAAGCAATCCGTATTCTTCGCATTATTGTTATAATAGGTGGAAAACAATTTTTCAAAATAAGCGGTCGAATCCAATATTTTAATCAATAACTTTATGCTATTAAGATTTAATTTCTGTTTCATCAATATCATTGCCGATTAATTTTTTGTCCTGAGAATAAGTTCAATTTTTGTATACATAAAAGCTATAAAAAGATAATATCTTAGCTTATGATTAGAAAAAATGATAAAAATGCTGAAAAACTTATCTTAGTTAATTATTATAGACTTTGTTGTAATGGTTTTATTATTCGTCAAGAAATATCTGGAATCCAGACTCTCATAATCTTTAAATAATAAACTACGAGTAAATGAATCAATTGCTTTACTGTTCTGTAATAATAATAAAAACCAAACCATTGAATTAATAGCATAATTGAATAAAAGAATTCAAAGCACAAAACACTATAAACACTATAAACTTTTATTTGATTCAATTGATAATGTAAGCAGTAAATGAATCGTTAGAAGATTTAATTGTTTTGAAGCTTCACATAATTTATTTTTATATCGAAATAAAAAGATTCTAGAGAAAAAATGATTTGCTTCCAAAAATTTTACTCAATTTCTTATAAAAATGTCAGACAAATGATTAACAAACATTCAATTGAAATGTTTGATTAAAAATATTTTCTTTGAATATTTATACAAATTATATGTCTTTCTAAAAAAATGATTTATCACGAAATTTTCAATGATCTTATCCATCAGTAATATTGAATTTTGTTGAAGAGAAGAAAGTTAGCAAAAGAAAAGTAAACTTCAGGCTATATTTTGATGCATTCGTACAAAAAGTGCAACTTTTTGAATATTGAAAAGTCATATCATGTCTATGTTATCATTCATTTTTTGGAAAAAGTGTACACTTTATGCGATTACTTTGTCATAACTTACTATTATTTTTGATTTGAGATCAAATCTCAGACACGACTCACCAGTGCACTGATCGCATGAATGAATATTCAGCAATACTAGAGCTCATGCTTAGTCTGCAATTTGTGATATTATATTCACAATTTTGATATCAAAGCACATCGAAACTGATGACAATAATCCTGCTTTTTATACGAAAACATCAGTTTCATTAGCTTGAGTTTCAATGAATCTTTTCTCAGTTCTTATTGTTGTGATTATTTTTAGCCTTGACATTGACTTCAATTCAGTATAATTTGTTATTAAGATAATAGGATTGCCATTAATTGAGTTCTTTTTAATTTTTAATTACTTTGATGTCAGTTAATGTTGAGCTCATTTTTCTTAATATGAGCTTAACCTAAACAAACTTTGCTCGAAATTAGTTATCTTTCATGAACAGAAGAAAAAGCACATCCTGTCATAAATTTCAAAGCAATCTTTTGCGAGAACAAGATTTAACCAAAACTGAATTTGAAACCACCGTTAAAAATGAATGACCTTTGCATAAAAAAGTTATTCATATTATTATAAATGAAGTTTTTGTGACATATCTTATACATAGAAAAAGTTATCGTTTATTATTTGGCTGGTTTTTTGCTCTTCTTTTCTTTTTTCCTATGTTTATGTATTTTTGAGAATAGTCAACATTAAATGTAAATGCATTTTCAGATACTGGTATTCCTTTAGTTGAAATCAAAATCAATAGAGTTTAGGGTAACTTTTGAGGTGATTTACTGAAAGCCATTAATATCTGTTATACTTTCCATTTATTATAACACTTATTTACATACAAACTAAAGTATTTAATGTGCAAATTCAACTTAATTTATTGATCTATTATGAATACATAACATGTCAGTTAATAAAACTGTATTTGAAACTCTATTTGACGCGAACTATATTTTAATTAAAATTATAACATAATTAATACTTTGTTTTGTAATAAATCGATGATACGGCTCAAATGTGGGTTAAGAACTCGTAAATGAAGTTGTTTTGATTGTCCCCAATTGTATCTCTTTTATTTTCATCTCAAACAAACTTATTTAAGCTGTAATCATGCAATTATGAATTTAGGTTCACTTAATGGTCATCCAAATTGATGAGATGTGAGACTCAATTATAAGTTCATGATTTTAATTATACTCTATTAAAATCCCTGAACATATCAAATATTTTATTAGCCTCAAGAGAGAACTCAAATTTTCTGATCCTTTGACTAGAAGATTATTTCAATAAAATAATTTTTTAGCATAAATTCAATGATCTGTACATTTTTATGCCATCTTTAATCTCGTCAAGAATTAAGTTTCAATTATATTACTCATGATTATGTAAAAATTTTCACGATTTCGATTCAGCTATTTTTATGTATAGCATAAAACAGCTCATACTTTGTATAATTGGTTATATTTTTGAAAATTTCAATTGAAAAAAGATTTTATATAAAGAAATAAAATATTAAATTATTCAATTGGGTTATGAAATACTTGCTGTGACTTATACTAGTATAAGATATAACTCATTTCATAGTATAATAAGATTGCTTTTGAAATATGGTCATTGCTTTTGCAAATAAAATATAGGTCTCTCTACTCATAAGAATGCACTTAGTTTTCAAGTCAAGTCAAATGGTCAAAAAAATTTTCTTCATATTGAACGCTATTTCAATGCATCGATCCTGAAGAGAATTTCAGGCTTTTTTATTCAATGAAAAAATGAAGAATTTTATATTAAATATTCTGATACCACAAGATTGAGTACTGATATAATACGGCTTATATTAGTGTATATCTAAAGCTTTGTAGAAGTTGTTATGAAATCAATACATGTTAAAAAGAGTTTTTATCTGCGAAAAATATTAATTAAAGTTTGTAATACTTATCCGAAGCCTCTTTTGACTATAATAGGAATCAATCTTTTTCGACATTTCGTGCTTGTAATCAGTAGTGTTTCTGCAAAATTTTTGCGCATCTTTTTGTTCTTAAATTACTGTTATTTAGAATTAACTTGAATTTCCACTTAAGCTTTAAATTTTATAGATTTAAAATTTAAATTAGACAATGCTGTTAAACAACATACTTGTTTAGATATAATTGATTATTCATTAAACGTATTGAATAGTTATTTTAGAGCTAAATTTAGAAAATTCTAAATATTTCATCAAACTTTTTAGTTTTGTTCTTGAAGTTCATGAGAAATTTTAACTTAATTATTATTTTGGAATATTTTTAAAAAATATGATTTTAATTAAAAATAATGAATTCAACTTGAATCAGTGGCGAAGCTAGGATTAGAGCCGAGGGTGACATTCCGAACTCAACAAGAGCTGTTTCAACAAATTTGCATAAGAATTACAACTATTACAAACTGTTTAATTTAATGTTTTAGTCTTATTATACAATTTGTTACAATATAAAAATATTTTAAAAATATAAATTCAAAAAGAATTTGATTTTTATAGTTAATCAACCCTTTCAATCCTGTACTCAACATTGAGTATTAATTTATAGAAATTAGCGATAAATACTAGACTGTCTTTAAGTTTGAAATACAGTAGAGATTTGAAGGCAGTCTAATATGTGGAAAATGAGGTGAAGGCATGGTTTTATGGATGTAAAAGTCTGGAACTCAATGCTCAACATAATGATACATGAAAAATTTTATGCTCTGTAAATTTCCAATTCATTCTCTCTATTCCCGCAAAGTCGATTATAGCGAAAATATTTTGATGAAGCTGGGATAAAAACTAGCACAGGTTACTCACACGACTCATGATTTTCATTTTTGGCCCGTTTTCCGCCATTTACAAGAGATTCCCGGAATTCGTCCTCCAAAATTGGTCCTTCACTTATGCCCTCCAACTCAAGCTTCGCCACTGACTTCAATCAGCACTTTTATCGAGGCTGAGATCGAATAATTATAATAATTTTAGTGGAATTCATTAGATTGTAATCGATTGTTTGAATAGTAAAACTGGTAGTCAAACTCTAAAACTATTTATTAAAATATCTTATCAATTATTCTCAAATCGGGAAAGTTTTATAATTTAACTAATGCTTAGTTTAAAGGTTAGATAAAATCAAAACTAATTAATCTTCCAATTTTCAGCTCTAATTATTTAATTAAATAAAAATCAGATTTGATTCGTGTAAAACTCAATATTTGCTAAGATTTTTTTACTCATTATGATGTGAGGAGAAAGAAAAAGAGGCTTATAATTGAATTTGTTGTATTGAAAGGAGTGGTATTTCAAAATCTTTAGTTACCTTTAATTAGAAAGATCTAAATTTACCCGAAATGGGTAGGAGTGATCCGATTATATATTGTAATTATAATTATATTATAATCTGATCACTCCTACCTATTTCGGCTAAATTTACATTTTTTGCATCAATTTACAAAAATATCATCTCATTTTACATGTTTATTCTATTTTAATCGATTAGTTAATAATATTATGCCAAACTTTGACTTAGATTTTCAGAGAAAAATAGTTATTGAGTAATTTATAATCAATATATGATTTCATTATAATGGCTTGTCTTTTGTCATCGTTTAAGATGAGAGTTAATTTTCTATCCTGTCCTTTACAAGAGGAAACAGAAGTAACGAGATTTTCCGGTTGATAAACAAGTTTTGCTACTTATTTACAAATGAATGTTCTATATGTTTGTTCGAGAAATAGTTTGTTTACTCATCCCTCTGAATAACGTTATGACGATATTTTCAATTAGTTTTGATTGAATCGATACTTATATTTTTTAATAGACAAGGTTTGTCTATGAATGCCATCTTTTCAAATAAAATTCTTTTGTAGTTATTCGGAAAATAGTAAGACTTTTAACATAATTTAAATTATTCACAATCAAAATGAAGCTACTCTTCAACTGTTAGTTCATGTGTTGAACAACAAACTATTAAGCATTAAATAAGGACAATAAAATTTTTTTATTTCGTACTAGTATTTGATCATTACTATTAAATGGTAGTTTAAAAATCTATTCACCGATTGTAATGCTTCCTATTTTATACAGCTTTTATTACTCTGTTTCAATTGAATGCCTATACTATTCATTTTCATGACATTTCCTTTAAAATTATTACAAATTATAAGCTAATAAAAAAGTTGTATTCAATTTCAAAAGAAAACAATTAGTTTTGAATAGAAATAAAGATAAAGACGTCAAAGTCTAGTGTTTTTTACATTTTATAGCTTGTGGCACATTCGACAAGTCTAGACAAATATCTTAATAAGATTTTGTGAGTCAATCACATAAAAAAAAGTATTGAAAAAATATTGAAGAGAAGAAATCCTTTGCACAGTTTTGTTTTCCTCCATAGAATTAATATACAAATCTGGTTAAAGAGACATGACATGAGTGCGCACAAAGTTTTCTAGCATAAGGAGATCTATGAAACAACAGTACTTTGTAAGCATTTGCGTGTCAGCACTCATACTGTACTCTATGCTTAAAACTCTTCCTTACATGACATAACTTCTAATATAGTGACTCCGTTTATAAGAATAAAACTATGTTTATCTTTTATTAACTCAAACGTCATTGAAGGAAAAGACTTGTTTTCCTGCATCAGAACAGCTCTTATTTTCTAAGAATATTAATAAGAGTTGAGTTTTCAACTTAAAACTGAAATCAAATCTTTGAACAACTAGTAATTCATTGAACTAAAAACTTTTGTGTTCAGAATCTCATCTCAAATAACACTCTGTAGACTGAAAGCAAACTCAAGAAACTGAGAACAAGAGAGAGTTCTTATTCTTTGAGTTATTATAGAGTAGAACAACTGCCAAATCTGTGGACATAACTACTTATTGTGGTTCAGATTTACTTCAATTTGAGTCCAAAAAGTAAGAAATTTTCATAAAAGCTCTTTCTGTGATTCAAACTTTTCTCCGCAAAAACTTTTTCTATGGACAGCATTCATAACACACATTTATCGCCTTTTTCTCAACGGTTCAGCCGCAGAGGTGACAACTACTGATACATTACATTGACATGAATTGTCTCAATTGTTTGACATTCCCGTTCAGGAAGTGTTAGAGCGTTTGTGCGAATTTGTTGTAAAAAATAAGAGATTACTGTGTTTTTGGTTTGCATCATATAATCCCAGTTGAAACCTAAATATAGTAATTGAAAACCTTGTTCAACAAAAACTATTGGGAATCATTTTTTCCTCTCTTCTCTTTATTATCGTCTTTTTGTGGCTAAAAGGAAGCAAAATCTGTTCAATCACTGACTCAACAACTTTTATCGGGGAAAAAATTAAATATATTTCCTAAGGATTTGATTTTTTCTCAACTTATTTCTTAATAAATTTATCATCTTGAAGGTCAGTGAGTTAACATTTTTCTTATTAACTTACTTTATAACAGTTTAATAGTAGTATTAAATCTCATCGCTTACTGCTTATTCAGTAAATATTTTTTAATATTTCTTCATTTTTTTTAGTTTTAAACCTATCCCTCTTTTCAAGTTTCCTTGACTTTTGTTGATATCTTTTATGGAATTTTATAATTCTATACAGAAGTTATCTTTTTTCTTATTTCAACCAAAAACAAGAGTAAATCCTCTTTTTAAGAGCATATTTTTCGAGGAACTAAACTTTAAACTTTGCATTAAGTTTTTAATGAGGTTTTTTCGCGATATAAACCTTGATTCTAAACTTTTCTCTCTTATTGGTTGAAATAATCTTTTGATTTTTTCTCATATTATATTTTAAAATATTCAAATGAAGTACCAGAAGTGATTCTTTTATAGCGAAAGAAAAACCAAATAATCCAAAGAATATTTATTGATGTAATAATAGTTTTAATTATTCCTGTTTTGCTTCCCTAACATTGTTGTTGGAAGTATTAACTGATAATCAGATAAACATTTATTCTTCTAATTTGAAAGAATGTGAAAATAGGATCTCAATTATCTCATAAATATGTCTTCTAAGTCAGAGAGCAATGATCTTAGTCTTAAGTGAAAGGTTACCAGAAAAACTTGTATGTTTTTGGCGAATAATCATTAAATGAAAGATTGATTTTTACGAACTTAACTCGAAATATATAGTTAAAGATAAATAGGTTTTCGGAGGAAAAAATTAAAAGTTTATAAATCATATAAAAACTTGTTAAAACATTGAACGCCGCCATAATCAACATTTTAATTACTATAATTAGGTTTTTATTTTTCAATCTAAACGTTCAATAAATTTCGATGGCATTGATATTGATTAAAAAATTGAGGGCAGATTAGCTATGATTTGGAGCAACAAAAGTTATGTTTTATTTTTCATAATTATTTTAATGGTTGGAATCAAGGAATTTCTACTCTAATTATTGACTTAAAATAAAATTTTAATTAAAAAAGTTCATTAATTTAGTTGAAATACTTCGCAAACCAGAAGACCAAACAAATGCGAAACGAAACTTAATTTTGAAATTTTACAAACGCTTATTAGGAACCTATTGTGAAATGATATTCTATTATCTCATTCTCATATCTATAAATACTTTCTAACAAAATGAATGTTTAATTTAACTTCAACTCATTTTTCCTGAAAACAATAGCATAAATTTTAGTAATAACAGTGAAAACTTTCGCCACAAAGAAGGCAGAACTAATATATGATAATTGGCGAACATATTTATGGTTAATTATGCGTGAAAATAAAACTCGCAAAATGTCCATTTGACTGCTCTTAACACTTATTACTTTTATCGCAATGGAATCTTATTCTGTACTCAACTGCATATTACAATGCGATTCAATTTTCTTTCAAGCATTTCAAATCCTATGCCTTACTTACTGCTTATTTTCATGAATCAAAATAATTACAGTAATCAAAAATGTTTTACAAAATTTTGTCGCTTTAACGGAAAGTTTGGCTGCTTTTGCTAACTCGAAAAAATAAGTTCTTTCACTATATTTTTGGGTTAATTGTCTTGTAATTTCTTTCGGACAATTATTATTAATGCTTGTCTAACTGTTACTCAAATCACTAATGAATATATAGTGAGAATTTTTGCTAAAAAAGCTTCAGAAATAGTTCCTGTGATTGCGAACAAACTATTTATCCGAAAGCTTTACTTTTTCTGTTTTTGTTCAAACAATTTTTTCTCGAGTTTTTTACTAAAAGAGTTTTTCTGCTAAAGTAAATGTTGCGAAACCGGTAGTTGAAAATGACTCGAAAGAATACATTTAAAAATTGGAAAAGAGATAAATTTGTTGAACTTATTTATTGTGATTCTAACAATAAAACGTTTAGCAATTATTTTCATGAAATTCAATTCAAATAATTGAAGTTTTTATTATTCCTAAATCTGTGCTTAGAAAACATAAAATATAATCGAAATAAATAGGTTTTCAATGTAATAATAAATGAAAATAATAGCCTTTAAGTAAAATTGATTTCACGTTTTATTGAATTTAAAAGTCCTATTGAAAGATAGGAAACCTTAGAATATTTGATGATCTTAAAGATAATAACATAGACTTAGAATGACTGTCTGGACATACTATTAACTGTATTTAACTATTTAAAAATGTCAATCAATTTCCCACAATATGATTTTTAAATAGAATTTCCAGAAACTCCTAATACTAGTTACGAAAACTATGCCAATAAACGTGTTTACATAAATGTTATATAAATAACACATAGTTTAACCCATTCTCAGTTTTTACTACTTTAGATAATTCAGTAAAAACCACATAAACGCCATCATTAAAAGTCAATAAGGCTTTCGTTTGATACTCACGGGTAAAATATATAACAATATATTATTTAATTATAAAGTTTAAGACTTGGTTAAAAGTCTAGCATTAAGTTTTTGTTTTCAATTTAAATGTAAACAAATAAGGTTGAACTCAAATGAAAACTTTCTGACATGACTTTTGAAGTAAATTGAATGAAGGCATAAATTTGAAATTATTTAATCATAAGTTGTTTGTACTTTAAAATGACTTTTCATGTCTGTTAGTTATTTGAATTATTACATGAAGTTCTGGGATGTGAATAAATTGGCATGAATTGCCACACTTTTCAACTATTGTATTCTTCCCTCATTTTTGAATGACATTAGTTAAAGCATTCATTAAAAAATAATTGAAACTTTTAGGCACCACTACTTAAACGATGTTCTACTGTTTTATTATACCAGTATGTCTGACCTTTTTATTATGAGTACTAGTTTTCACGGTAAATATTGGTAATGATATTTAAATGAAAAACTTCTTATTAAATATGTTGTCGAAGAATATTATCTTTCAGAGTATACGGGTATTCAAAGATACAATAGCGGGCGAAGCCATTCAGGATATGTAGAACAATGATATCAACTTTTTTGATAACTGTTATCTTCTTAATAGTATTCAGACAATTGAGAACTTTTGAAGTTTCGATTGACTCAGTTTAATGTACATTCTTTTGTTTCTCTGTTTGAAAGCATATTTTTTACGTATAACTATTATTTTGACACAATAAACCCCTTATTTAATAGAAGATTTAAGTGGAAAACACAAATGTAGAAATAAATGCTCTTTAAATTCGTATTAGACTGTAATTGCATTTCAGGAGTGATGACACTTTTCCTCAAAGTTAAATCCAATGAATAAGACGTTTGCTTTCAGTCAAGTTTTCAGATTGATATTAGAGATAAATTCTTAATTATATATAATAAAAAATGCATATATGATATTACTTTTATCAATATTTTATGACTTCGTTCACTTGACTGAAACTTTTTTTCTGGAGTTATTCTGGTGTTGAAATTTTTTATAATAAATAAGATTAATCTGAACGATCTGAGGATAAACTAGGAATAAAGATAAAATAATTAGATTGTCAAAAAGTCTTAAGTAGTTTTTTCGCTCTAAGGGTGCGGAATATGTGTTGAGTATTGGTATCAAAATTCAAGTTCTCAATACAAGCATCTATTGTTGACATAGAATTAAATTCATGATTGCATTTTTCAAAATTAAAGTTCAAATCCTTTCTATCGCTTCCTATCATTTTTAAGCAGAAAAATCTTACTAACAGTTATTCAGTCTCATTGCGAAGAACAATGAGATCATTAACTATTTAATGTGAAATTATTATTTTTTAAATCATGTGTTTAAGTCATGAGACAACAAATAAAATTTTAAATTATTGTAATTTGTATAAAGTTGTCTTTTATGGAAAGTTATAAATATCTGAATGCAATAAAATAAAAGCTATATTTGATAGACTAATGGTGTTATGATGTTTATGATTCATATTTTCAGTCAACACCTTAATTATAAGGTATGATATGAAGAACTTCACTTGACTTAATGCCTTTTTAATGAGATCAAACCCTTCATTATAACTTTGATATATGAGATTTTTTCCAATTTTCATCAAGTATTTCTTTTCAATACAAGATTAATCAAAATTGACAGAATTCTATTTTAGGAGTGGATCAGTTCGCTTCATCAACATCAATATTAGATCCAACCTTTTCTTTAGGATTAACTTATGTTCTCTTTTAAAGTTATGAACCATTTTAAGAACTTTAAGAGGATTTTACTGTTTTGAATAAATTTGAATAAAATATTTGGTATAAAAATATCTAAGATTTCAATATAATAATCAAACGTTGAAGTCGTTAAGTCTTTTTAACCCTAATTTAAGCATTGGTTACTTATTTTCTGGTGACTAAATCTTTTGCTAATTCTATTTTATGTCAAAACTTGTGAATAGAACTTTTTGAATTACAAAACTCGATCCGTTTAATAAATTACTTTTCAAATTATGGATGAAGTCTTGACAGAAAAGTTCAAATCCTAATATTACACAAACTTGTATTAATATCCGTTTTGGTAATTAAATTCAAAGCATTTTAAACTCCATAAGTCATTAAGACTTTTATCGTATAAATGGTCACAATTTAGAGGTATTTAATGGAATACCTAAATGTTAGAGGTATTTAATAAAATATAATCAATTCCAACATAACTCGTACTCGTTCTTGAATCACGAGATGTTTTTCTCTATACCATATTTAGAATCTGAACTAACATTGAAAAAACCCTAACAAAAAAATTGATTCTAACATCAAAAAGTGGTTATTCAATGATGACCTCAGACTCTGGTTTTTGAGATTGAGGCGAAACAAGTTAAGAGCAACACTATTTGATGGCAGGTTTCTAGATATCGGCCACAAGATCACTAGTGTATGCCTTAATGTCTAGAGAGTATATGCTGTGCAATTGTCGTGTTTAACTTTTGTGAAAATTTTTTACGCTTTCAAATTTGGCATCATTTTTCGGGCAATCTTCTGATCGATTGATTGTCGTTAGTCTGGACCTCAAGTGTCAAAATTTGATTGGAAACAGGTCTAAATGAAGTTTACCTTCATTTAGTACTCATCACTTAAAGTTTTATGACTGGTATTAAATTTATTTTTCGATCATCTGAATTCAGTCATTAAGTTTATGACATAAATACTCGTTAAATATTGATTTTGAAGACATATATTTAGTACAAAATTTTTTTGGTTCTAATAAGGAAATGATATCCAATAAAAATAATTAATTTTATTAATATTGATTTTTGCTTTAATCACGAAATGATACACTTTAATGAACACAAAATGATAATTTTGTTTTAATAAGTTTATAATAGTTTGCAATTTGCATTCAAAAAGCGTCTTATCTCACGTCTCAACGAAAACGTGATCTTTTATGTTCACTCGAGAACGTGAACTCGCACTCATCTAATAATTAGCATTAATTAATTTTCATTTTAATAAACTTAAGCTTTAATGAGCAAACTTTGTGTCAATAATTTGATTGCAAACACAATCATGTAAACAGCACTTAATAATTATTCAAATAATAGGAAGTTATATTAAGATATCTTTTGCTCTTAACTTAATTGCAGGCATTTTCCCATTATTTTAATGAAAAAGAAATCTTCAAAAATTATAAAGTGTGTCTCATCCATAATTTATTATCTGCAGACCATTGAAAAGGAAGCTTCAAAACTCAGACATTATCTCTAACTCATATTGAAGTCATCATTAATAATACGTTTAATAGAAATAGAATCAGATTTGCTTTTACCACAAATGTTTGATTGAAAAGTTGTAATTTTGAACAATAGAATGAAGCTGAGTTTGCCTCCATATTTAGTTATGTTAAGCAGATAAGCTCAGATCACTTGCTTGGCTGAGCTAAAGCTTCAATATTTGATTCTTTACGAATTTTTCTGTATATTTAGTTGAGTTGGCAAACTTTATTCACATCTTTGTTTATCTAAACATAATTGCTTAGAAGGGGTCCTGAGTTCATCCTTTTAGCATAACTGTAGTCTCATTTGCCTTCCCATCTCATATCTTCCAGACTCATTTATCTGTGTGAAAGTGTCTACGAACAGAGGGCGAACAGCACTTCAAAGTCTTTATGAGTAGAGATAACGAGGAATGTTATTATTCTAATATTGAAATATTTAGTGCTCATTCAACTAAAGCTAAGCCCATTTGATATTTTTTGAAAACATCGATTGAAGTTTGGATCATTTCATTGATTACAAAATTAAGAATCGCAATCGTCTCAATAATTTTCCACAATTCAGTCGTTTATTTTGATAAAATTTTTCCATACTATTAGTTTTGATGTTGTTATTGAATTTTGAAATTCTATAATATAAAACTACAGTATAAACAAAATACTGCATATCAAATATAAGTATTATTAAGTAAACAAGATTTATCTAATTGAAGATCATTTAATTCAAATCAACTGTTACTATCGATATAATGTCAGGAAATTGCAAGCCCTTCACAATAGTTTATAAGTTCATTTCATAAAACATTCAACATTCATAAGTCAATTATGATTTAATACAGTTTCACAATAATTCCAAATAACACATTAAAGTTATGCTTACGGCGTAATATAAGCCTGAATGACAAGAATTCTTATCAACTTATAATTATCAATACATCTGAAAGTTTTTCTAAACAGAATAACTATGTATTGACGTCAAAATATCGATAAGCAATTGTTCTCATTGAACGAAATATTTCTTGACAAAAAAAGCAATTAATAAAATAATTTAAATATTCATTTCAATGCATGACAATCAATGAGAAAGACCTTGTAATTGATTCGAAATGAGTTTACCCTTGAAAAATCAGTGACTGATATAATCTTTAAAACTATAGTAAATCAACAATAATAAGATTTTAATAAACTCATATCAATTAATTTATAATCTGTGAAGTGAAGTCTTATCTTCTTTTGTTATATTTACTATTCCTTAATGATAAACCAATCATTTGAGACAGCTTTCAGTATTTTGCCCTTTAGTTATACTAATAAATAAGTTGATTTTCATGCAATTAATTTAATGACCCTTTTGTTTGCTAAATTCGGTCAGAGGTCTTGTTTTTATTAAATATGAATAACCTCTCAAAAGAAGTTTTTTAAATTATTCAGTACTATAAATTCAAACTTTTATTTAGGTTTTCATCAATATTTTTCAACAACAATTCGATTTTTGACTAGAAACGAGTGTATGATATCGAGAACGTTATGATAAAATTCCAATTATATCTAGTATAATATGTCGATAGAACTTGTTTTGAGAAGCTTTTCAAGTATTCTTCAACACTGCCTTAACTAACGGTGGTGCTGAAGGGGCTGCACCCCTACCAAAAATTTCTATATCATCAAATTTTTTATTGTAAAATTTTAAATATCTCATCCTTTACTCCTAATTTCAAGTTTTAACCCAAACATTTTTAGCCAAAGCTAAATTCCTGGTTACGGCACTGGCTTTGAAACAAGGATTTCATTAGAAATATCAATAAGTTTAAGAACTTTTTTCTCTCAAAAACATTAAAACAATAGCATTTATCTTTGGAAATAGAATTTAAAGGATGGAAGTTTTTCTATTGAAAGATATTGTTTTTTAAGTTCTCGGATAAATAACTTTTAGAAGGAGTAAAAAACTATAATATTTAGACGAAAATGTGCTTTCAAAATGACTATATAAAGTGCAAGACCAGAAAACACCACAAACTGTAAAACAACATAAAAGCAAGACTTTTTAAAGTCATGTTAAACTACTTAATCATATATATACTAGTATTATATAAAAAGGAATCCCTCGTCACGACTGAAACCGCAACAAAAACACTTTAACAGACTTAAAGCAAAACACTTCTAGAGCAGAGCAGTCTTTAGCTGAGCAGCAAAACATTTCTGGTTGACGTTCATAAGCAATAGAGAGAGAGGCTTGTAATCACCCCCAACTTGGAAATAGTTGATCCCTCCCTTGTTAACTATATTGGAAGAAAGAGGCGAACTTTGCAACGCTTGCACACGAGTTGCACTAATGCACCAGTTCTTCTTCATCAGTGTGTGTTTAGGTGTGATGGCTCTTCAAAACTGCTATGTCTTATGAAATGTTGTGCTCCCGATCGCTTCAATTATTATCGTTCCTGTGGTGAAACCATTCAATCCCAGTTTTCATTTACACTCAATTGCGCCTAACTTTTCATTGTGTTACTTCATTTCTAACTGCTCTCTACTGCCAGTGATTGCCTCTTCCATTGATTATTCATTATAGCGAGAACTGTAACAGTACATGCTTTTCAATAGCCTTTAGTATTATATATACCACAGAAGAGAAAAGAAGTCAGATATCAAACTTTATTGAAAACTTTTTTCCTTCGTAGTCAACCCTAAGCTCCAAGACTTTTATCAATTCAAGTGTTTTCCAAGTCAGCAAACTATGTGTGCGTTTAACTATACTATCGAATTGAGTGACGAATATTTTTGGAAGAAAATCAAAGAATTATATTCACACTCTTCTTAATGCTCAAGAGTTATATATTGACAACTTTTATAAAATGTAAGTTTGAATTATCATTTTCGGTATCATTTTTTGGGTTGAGAGCAAAAAAATTTATTTCTCATACTCTCCTTCCTCTCTGTGGTTATTAATTAATATATTCATAAAACTACTGAAAACGAACAGACTTTTAAAAAAAAAATACTGTAAAGGGTTAACAGCAGAATTCGACCTAAATTTGAATTAAATCATTTAATCTGAGTTTTTTATTCTTTATTTCAACTCATATGCATTTGAATTTAGTGAATGGACTATATTTCTAAGGAAATTAAATATGCGATATTTTTTTGGTACAAATTACTAATGCATACATTTACTTACCTCATAAATGTTATGCTTATCTTCTTTTAAATTTTCTTAAAGTTATTTAATTAAATAAAACATTTTTATTTAAGTCTTATTATCCTCAATTCATACGCCAGACATTTGATCACTTGTTTAGTGAAGTACTTGTAGTACTCTTTAGTAAATTTACCGAAAAAATTAAATGGAGAAAAAATGAGAAGAAAAAACTTTTCAAACGCAGAACACTTCATGCTGTGATTCTTTACGCTGATATACAGTTAAAAATGGCATACAGTCAGAGCGATGGCAAGATTTAAAACTTTTTTTTACAAGATTCAAAAATAATAATTCACAGCAAGGGTTTGAAAGAGAAAAAGAATTGAACAAATAATCAGTTATATTTAAGTGAGCTATGGATAGGTTTTTTTGGATTATTCTCTATAAATGGCAAATCTATAATGTTTGTGTTCGGTCGATATGTAGCCGATTCTCTAGCATTGAATTTCAAATGCTCGTGTGTGTATTGTCTGGTTTTTCACGATAGATTAACTCACGGAAAGTCCTCCAAGTCTTGATGTATTTTCTTTGCCGATAATCACATGATGTAATGGAGATTAGAAGTGGTTTTCTGCAAAAGATTTCATACAACTGTGCGTGTATTGAGTGACTATGTGTGGGCTTTAAGATATTCACATTTCACATATAACTTCATATAATTAGTTTGTTTTACTATAACTCTAACCAAAGCTATAAATAAATTATATATCATTACTAGTATTTCTTATTATTTGCTTCAAACTAATTATAAGACTTGAGATTTTAGGTTCATTCCTAGTGTCTATACAGAGTAATTTCATATTTGTTCCAAATGCAAGTTATGATTAATATTTAAAGTCATCAATTCTCAAATGAGACTAAATCTCAGTTATGATTTGTCTAACTTTCTTCTGTTTTCATTTACATAATTCAAACTTTAACTGAGAGTTGGTTTCAATTTTTAAAAACCTTTATTTCAAAGCTCTGTGAACTGGATTTTCTTTGATGAACTCAAGTTATTTTTATTATTATAATGATATTTAATTTAATATTTCTATTGAGAATCATATTTTGTTGAAGTTATCTGAAAATATTTAATGCATTAATATTACAGAACATCTGCTTTTGCTAGAAATTGATTAAAATATTTTTAGAGATTTTATGTACTCTTTTTAATTAAACAATTTTTTGATTGCTCTGAAATTCTATATTTAAACATAAAATATAATAAACTCGGTTTAGAGTTATACCATTATGATGTGGGTTACATATGACTAAATTGTATTTTAATAATTCTTTCTAAATAATAATGAAAAAGTTTTCACACGCATTAACTTATCGAGAATTGATTGTTTATTTGATAATCCGAGAACAATCGGTATCTTTTTCTTATAAACTATTGTTTATATCTTAATATTTATGAAAAACTTTTGTGTTAAATATTTCCTATTCACTGAATAGTTATTTAACATCCATAATAACCATTTGCTTACTTTCTATATCATTGATAAGATATCATTTCCCATATGACTTACTAATATTTTATGCCATTCTGTTACAAATTTCATTCAACTTATTGTTTCCTGTATTTGCAACTCTTACTTTATCTTCACATAAATCAAGAATTTTTGCTGATTGTATTCATTTTTTTAGTATTTATAAAAAGTAAAACCATAAGTCCCAGTTTGACTTATCCTGTTTGATAACCCTTTTGATTTATTAGAATCACATTTGAATGTCTGTTAAAAATGCATTTTCATTTTCCATCATAATAAGATTGATTCATTGAGTTCTCTTTAAAATAAAGTTATAAAATACTATAAACCTATTAATAAAAGAAAAAAATTTTGCGGAGCAAAATCGATAAATGGTAGTGAAACTCAATTTATCTTCTATTACAGAACCTCATCAAAAGTTGTGATTGTGTCCCATTTACTTAAGGGAGTTAATTAACCCACCAAACTATAGTTGCATGAAGTCATCTGGTGTCACATAAGTGGCGGAACACTTAAAAATGTCAATAATAATAAGCTACTGTATACAGTAATAGTGATGCCTCTGTTTTATTATGCAATTAATATCAATATTATGTTTAAATATTAATATTAAAAGTTAATTCTATATAATTATTAAATAAAGAGAAACTGTTTATTAGATTAAGCCAAGACTTTTACGCCTCTATTCTCTGTAATGTTTGATGGCTTTAATTTAACAATGAATCTCTTAATGTGTTGAGCATATAGTAAATAAGTATTGTTCTCTAGAAGCAAAACTACGGCTCGCAGTCATGATTATCGCCATAATCTGTGTGATGATAATTAATCACAATCTATTTAAGTCGCACATGTTTTGTCTGTTTAGCTCGAAAAACACTTTTATCATGCATTACACAATCAGACAATTTATGATTGTTAGCCTTCATTTTCTCTAATTGACAGTAATGGCCATTAAAATTAGTTTTCAGTTAAAACTTCATTTAGCTTTCAATCCAAAAACTTCTCGTATGTCACTAGAATAGAGTATTATTTTTGCTATATTATATCTCAGTATTAAATACTAATGTAAATTCATTATGATAAATATCAGGAAGATATCAGATATCATATCACATTTCAAGAGCTCAAAATATCATTTCTAGACTCTCATGCTTTAAATAATACAACTGTTTTTGGTATTAACTTATAATAAAAAAAATGCAATTAAAGGATTTTAATAGTTTTCTGAATTATTTTGGATTAACTTTTCGTGATTCATATGAATTATGAGCTTGAATTATATTTATGAATCTAAGAGAGAATTTAAAATGTTTGCATTCCATTCCTGTTTGTTTATAAATATACATTAGAAATTAAAGTGTCAGTAACTCATCAGAGAAACAGAAAACCTGGCAATTTTCATATCTATTTCATATATGGAAATAACATGATTTGCATAATAACTAATGCCATTGCACTATAAATAGTGTTATATAACACTTCAACACATTAAAAATCAGAGGAATTTAGTCTTGAAGCATTGCTGAGACATATCTGTTCAAAAATATTTACTTATCATTTTAGAGTAAGTAAATTGGGTTAAAAATTCTGTGGAATTTTGATTTCAAGACAAAAATCAAAGTATAATCAAATTAAAATGTATAGGTTTTGGTTTTCAAAGCTATTTTAGGAAATTCTTATAAAATGTCTCATTTTTATTGAACTATTTATGCTTTTCAATACATAATTTATTCATAGATTAGTGAAAATTATTATAAAATCATGAATCTATGCTAAAATGATCACTTAATATCATTAATTAATCTCTATTTTAATTAAAATAATGTAAGTGTACGTTATGGTGAACCTTTGGCTTCATTAATGATCATTAAACATATATGAATTTTTAGTATACAATAACTGAAGACATTGATTGAATGCAATGGATTCTATTCTATAACGCAGATTGAATATTATATCAACTTATTTTATGAGATTTACATTTGTTTAATTAATAATTTTGGGATTTGTTCTTTTATTTTTACTTTTATTATTTAGATCATTAATAGCATGAGTCGCTAATAGCAATCAAAAAATTATTCATTCCCAACACATAAAACTATTATTCTTTATTAATCGTCAAAAATAATGTCATTACAACTGAATAAAATTTTATGGGATATTTAGGAACTATACGTTTGGGTACTTATTATAAGCTCATAAACAATAGCAAAATTACTCTTCAAAAGAACTAGAAAAATCATTATCCATATCATTCTTCACTCTATTATCTTTAAATAAAAATAAAAATCTCAATCAAAGCAAATCCAGGTTTTGCTGAATAACTTTTCATAGAAATAATTTCATAGAAACTTATTATTCTTGAAAAAGGGAGGGCACACCCCTACTTCACCCAAACAGCTGGATTCTAGTGCTGTACAGGATAAATAAAAGATTTATTTTACTTAATTCTCTCAACTGTGAAGATATAGAGTTTGATAGTATTTACTCCTGAAATTTGCAGTCATTTTGTTTATAAACCAAAACCCATCCCTTGATTAGGATTTAAGCCACGGTATAACTAACACGAAATGGGATTTTTTTTCTCATCATCAAATTGCCAAAAGTTTGCACAAAGTTGTGAGGTATTAACTAAACTCTTGGCAAACTTTCATAGTTATATAACTAAATAATCCGTCACAAGTAAACGGAATCAGAAAGGAGTGAAGAAAATGTTCGCAAGAATTGCACCACTTCTATAACTAATCCTTTTTGTCCTGAAAACTTTTCTCTCTATTTCTTACTTGCATTTCTTCACAAAGACCACTGTTATCATGTCAAATACAATTCTAAGATCTTTTCATTCGTCAAATAGAGTTTTTATTTATTTTTCGCCCAAATAAATCTTATTCAATTTGACCTCAATTTCTCTCATTTATTTAATCATGTCTTTATTGGTGTGTTTTCTAGATTATTGTCTTCAAAATGGTTCTGAGCTTGAGATGAGGTTTGAAGTTAATTGTTTAACTCAGTTACACAATTATGTCTTAAATGACACCAAATCTATTATACTTGAGATGACACTCTTTTGAATAGGAGTTTCTGTATAAGGAATAGAATTATATTAAATTATGAATTTATATTTTAATTAATTTTGGCAGCAGTTTTGAGGTCTATGACATTCATATATACTTAAGATTATGTAAAATTATTAATTATCAGAATATCACATATTTTGACACAAGTTTTCTCTTATCAAGTCCTTTTCATAGCGTGTAATTAATGGATAAGACTTTTGAAGTCTTCTTAATGGAAAATCCATTTACTAATTATGCTTTGCTTAATAACAATTAGATATGAAAAAATTATACTCTAAAAGTCAGTTTTCTTTTTCAATTAAACTGATTTTTCGTTTGTTTCTATGCATTTGTCACATACAGTCGAAGAATACTCTGTACAGACGAATATATTTAAGCTCAACTTGAGATATAAATAGAGTAAAAAGTTATCAAACTTGAAAAGTCTTATAATTATATTTTAAGGCGACATAAAAGAATTTTTTAATTATTTGACAACTATTAAGTAGTCTTGATGTATGCGAACATGTATGTCAGTGTTACGCCTCATTGACTGATATTCAATCCCTATAATTAACATCTGAATAAATCACTCGATAATTTAAAAACAAGTTTATAATTTTTTACTAAAAGTAAGTATCAATTATTTTACCGCTTTATTTATTGAATTAAACATTTTTTGTTATTGAATTCTATTGAGCTAAAAATATGAGCTAAAAATAAAAACAATATGCATTAGAATTGATAGAATCAATCAATTTCACAGAGTTTAAGAACCACTTTAATATTCTTTTGTACGATTTCAATGACGTTTTATAAAAGTAATGATTAATGAAAATTGAAGCAGAGCTTTAGATTGATTAGTATCTAAGTAATATTGATAAACAGCACGTTTCTCACCTATTTTGTGCTCATTCGGGACTTACCACTGATTTGGGTATTCAAGTCGTAGGCCTTTAACCACAGCAAACATTGACCTTTTATGCTATAGTTGATTGGCGTGAATTTCATTGTCAAGTTTAGTAAAAGAGAGAATGCGAGTACTTATTCCTTATTTTCTTTAATTATTGTAATTTTTGTCTCTCTATTATCTAAACTCTTAAACCATAAAATTTGAAAAGTGACAGCTAAAGTAGACGTTTGGCTTCGCTGTCGTGAGCATTCCTTTTCTCAATGCATAACATGATCAACAAAATAAAGCAATTTTATATCTATTTTTTACTACTATGAATTCGTCACTTTATCATTAACTTGTATCATATATTCTTGAACTATTTTTTTCTACTTGTTCTGTAAATTTCTGTGACATGACTCTCAATATGAAACATGGTTTTCTCGCCAACTTGTTCTACCATTTATGATAATTTGCAATCCGGTTATAAGGCTTCACTTGATTCATAATCGTGATTTTGCTCTCGAGGCCAGAATTCATATTCAATGTATCAGATGTTCAACAGTCAGATATTTTCTATTGTTGATAATATGAACTTAACGTTAGGAAAGAATTACTAATTTTATCCTATTCTTCATCAGAGCCAACAGAAAGCAAAACTTACTCACAAATCTATTATTATCCACCGATAAGTTGTTATTTTTTATATATCAAATCGAAGATTTCTATAATTTATTTCAATAAAAAGTTCAACTTTAAACTTAAGTTGCAATCATTTGGAAAACATAAAATTATTACTCTATCTATAGTTCCGTAATGTTTATCGTGAAGTGTATGTAGAAATGATTGCATGGAAGAGAAAAAATTGAATTTAAATTTTTCGATGCTTTTGACACAAATGTAAAGCCAGAAAACTTAATTTTAAAACATAGTTCCCCATAAAAATGCATGACATGCAAGGTATTGGAAGTAAGTTATCATAGGCTCACATTTCGTTCAACTCAAAGGCTTTGAAAAACTGTTTTTCGAAATATCTTTGTTTTGAGTGCGCGAAGAGTAATACTAGAATCCTGTGACTAGTAATATATTATTACCTTAAATGCATGCTTTTGTTTACTGACTGTTTATGGCTTTTTAAAAGGTTAAAATTAGAATCACGAGAGAATGTGTTTATTATCATTGGCAGAAAAGTTCATCGACTTTAATCTGATAGCAATTGAATTATGAAAAACTTTTCAATACTTTTAAGCTATGATACGTTTCATATTATTATTATTAATACTTGACTATTGATAGAAAAAGTTATACGCATTAAAAGTTGATCCTAAATAAGATGCATTACGTGTGTGTTATTTTATAACTTGCGATTAAAAGCATTCGAAGACATGAGTGTCATGATTGAAGCCTACATTTAGTTCAACTAATGTCTAATGAAAGTTAGTCCTATCGAGAGTCTATGGCAAACATTTCATTCATTTTGCTTTTTCAAGTATTAGTGTCACATCGAAAAAAAGAGTAGAAAGACTTTTAGTCAACGCTTTTGTTGTGAAAGCATTTGCATGTCGCCGCACACAATACGAATCCCACCTCTTTTCACATTCATTTATATTTTCTCTTTAGCTTTTATTCGTAGTTTTTTTTCAACTGACAATACAATATACTCGACGCTTACTTCCTATATATTCAATGATACTTACCATTAACTGTTACTTTTGGATGCGTTTGAATTACTTGTTTGCACACACGTCCAATCGATCTTATTTTTCCATACTATAAGTTTATAGGCTGACCACCCGTCTTGTTTTTGGTCGGATAATCATAATTTCTGTATTTTAATGTAATGCAAGTCTTATTTTTAAGATAGAATTAAGTAAATTCTTTGTATACCAATTATTATACAGTAAGTAATTAAAACATCAAATGAGTTTTCCACAAATATTATATCTGTGGATAAGGGGTTCCAAGTTTGACACCACTAGAAACCGAATTAATGACTGACTTTATGGTTTAAAATTTTTGCTCAGAATAAGTTCATGTGGAAAATCTAGGTTTGAATATACTTCATATGCATTGAAATAATTTTATGAAATATTCCACTTTTTACTGTCAATAAACTACTTTGATATTTTTGTCCAGACTTGCAAAATTTGAGAGGTGGTCAGCCTATAGAAATACGATTCTTCACTTTAGTAGTGAGATATTTCCGGAAAGTGTGTCATAAATTTCCTCTTAAAGCTTGAGCATAAATTTAATTATCAAAATCATGAATGACTGAAGTTTGACTTATGAGTCTAGAGACTAGTTATTTATAATTGATTGGAAGCTTCAAATTAAGGTTTACGATAAGAATGTCTACTTTTTAGATAAAAAATTAGCTCCAATTCTTGCTCTTAATCCTATCAAAGTTTTTTCAAAGTGCTCCACATTATGAATCAATATTATCTTTGCTCTCAAATTTTTGAAATATAAGTAATTTTAAAAATAACCCAAATTTATGACAATCTCTGAACATAATCATATAGGAATTGATTTTTATTGAAAAGAAATTATAAAAATTAGCATTTCTATTTCATTAGCATATATTACGAGTGAAATAACACTAATTAGAGATTCATTGGCTTATGTCATAATAGATCCATCAACTCAAACACACAAATCATGTCCATTTTTATCATCACAAATCGTGTCATCAAGATTTTTACCCTTAGACAATTAGAAAAATGAATAAGGCATCAGTTTCGCTACATGTTAATCATCTTCATGTACAAAATCTATGTGAAAGTGTAGCGACATTAGTGATTAAAAAGGGTGTCCCATTCGTTTTTTCCAAAGTTCATCATTTCATTAATGATAATAAAGTAAAAAATAATAGCTTTAAAAACTATTATTCCCGTTCACTAAAGCTGTTGAATAATATTTTTAATTAGAGTCAATTACAAGTTGTTTTCAGCTTTGAATTTACATTTTTCTAATCATATTTGGAATCAAATCAAAACAAACACAGATGAATGCTTTGCTAAATCGATAAATGCTTTACAACAGATGTTGTTCATTACTTTTATAAAGTGTTAAGTCAATGATCATGTTTTGATTAATCCTTATATATTTGTCTGAAACTGAGTGACTAAACAACATAAATGTGATAATCGTGTGCTTTTCAATAACCAGTACTCTATAATTAGCATTAAAATAAAATTAATGGGGATTCGAGCTATCCTTTCATCTACATTTCATTTAATAACTCTTTGAATTAGAGCAATGATATAACTCAACGGAATGCTAAAGAGACCATGTTTTAATCTAGTAAAAGTTTTGATGAATCCATTTTCCCTTCAGACATTCAACACTAAAATTAAATCTTTTACTTTCAATATTTTTTATTGCGTTCAGTTTATAAAATATCTCACTTCAGTGTTCATGCGCTTAGTTTTTAGGTAAAAATTTTCATCTAAACAAATAAGCCGTTTCTAAAGATTACTTCATCTAATTTATATGATTCAGTCCTATCTTCTCATATGACAGTCAAATCGATTTGTTTGTCAAAAACAAAATTATATAATGAAGTTATTCTATGATATGATTTGGCTAAATATATAATATATATAATAAATATATATATACATATATATATAAAACTATGCAAACAAATGAAGTTCATCGCACTTTTACTTTCTATATTAATATTTATTAAAGTCTTATTTCTCTACAGTATTTGTTGGCAGTTTTGTATTTGTACAACAGTTTTAATTGTTCTATGAGAATGCTATCATGAATTAAAACTAGAAATATTAACATAAATTAGTCCTCATGAATGTCAAGAGTATAAAATCCTGCAATTTTTCAAGAGAAACACTTCGAGCAATATAATGGTAAATTTGAAATGTACTCTCAAAATAATTATCTGTATTTCTAAACTTTACACAATTTGAAAAACAATTTTTTAGAAAGGGTTTAAGCAAAATATGAAGGAAGTTTTGACAAATGACAACTTTCTAGCTGTTATTATAGTGAAATTGTATATCTTTATGAAAGAACATGCAATCATTTTCTGGTATATCAATTCTATTCATGTCAGTATCACTATTTAGACCTATTGGCAGACTTTCAAAGGTTTGACAACTGGGTGTGACATAACTTATTATGAAGTGGTCTCAGCTTTTTTTCTCATATTTTCATATAGTACTACATCAATAATATCAAACTTGGTTTCACTCTATATTTATTTTCGTTGTTTAGTCCATAAGTCAGTTTTTAACTCAATGTTGTGGACATGAAGAGATTGAAGACGACAGTGGTATTGGAAACTGAATAAAATTTCCATTTGGCCGAAATAATCACTTCTTAGTTATCTTACTTAATACTTAAGATTTAGAGTTTCATGAAAAATCACGTCTTTATACTTTTCAATGAATAACAAAATAACTTATTTGAATAGAAGTCGTATTTTGAGTCAATTCATTTCGGAAACTCTTTTGAGAAAGCATTATATTTTACAGTATATGTATTTTTGTAGTATTGATAATAGTTTATGGCTTACAAATACATCAATTTTATGAAGCAATGCATTCAACAATAACAGAATACATTACTGTTTTGCTAAATCATTATTCAATACTGAGATCCCATTGGATTCCATTAAGAGAAGGATTCCATCATTCTTTTAGGTAAAATGGGTGTGAATGTGAGGGATCATTGTGTTTATATATAAGAATATTTTATCACAAAGAATTCCAAGTAGTCATCACTTGCAATGTCAAAAGCTTTCTATCTATTTTGGGGGTAAAACTTTTAGTATTCAAAACTCTTCTCTCGCCTCTATTGCTGTCGTTTTGTTGCCGTTGAGATGACAATTCATGACATGTAAAGCTATACCTTAAGACATTCACTCTTCCATATACTTTCTGCTATTTTTCTTATTATTAATATGCACTGAAATGAATATATAATATAAGAATATATTTTTTATTTCACGCTTAATGGTTTGTTCCACTCGAGATAGGAAAGTATGAATACAATGACATATAATTCTTCGGCAAAAAATCATAACAATGAGCTTCCGGACGCTTAAGCATGCGATTATCGTACAAATATATTACTAAATACACAAATTTCACCTTAAATGCTAAAAAATTCAAATTATTCAACAACAACCAAATTTCTCATCATTTTATAGAGTTTGTGGTATTTGACTTCAGTAGTCAAACTTTTAATGTTTATTTAATTGTTATAATGATATGCATTAGTGCGCTTTATCAATATTTATCTTGTCAAATAAATATTGAATATTAAAAACTTTTCAAAATCATGAGATTTATCTCTAAATTTTAACGAATTCCAGAAAAAATGCTTTTATTATAAAAAAGTAAATAAACTGAACCCATGTTTTCAATTCCCTACTCTTTTAAGATCCATTTCAGATAATTTACCATCAGTTACGCTCTCGGCTTATTAATCAATACAAATACAAGATTTTTATAGCATTTTTGAACTTAAGTTCTTGAAAATCAAATCAAAAAGACGCCTATATTTCAATAATTTTAGCTCAAACTTTGCAAGTTTATAATTTTCATAAATTTTATCACAAGTTTAAATCTTATGAATTTGAAATGCTATGTCCGGCATAAAAATGAGATATTATTTATATTTGTTATAATAATAAAGCTTTACTTTTTTAAAAGTTACTCCAATTTTATGCATATAATACTTAATTTTAATGCTAAGCACTGGTGTATTGAGATATAATTTTATTTATTATGAGTCACTTAAATGTTGCCCAAATGTATTGCTTTACGATAACTAAAATATATATTAGTCTTAAGAGAATTTAAGGCTACTTTTCTATTTGCGAACGCTCTAAACCGAATTTTATTCAAAACTTTTCTGAATCTCAATTTTGTTCAAATTCTTACACAATAATTCATGAGGCTTTTTGACTCTCACAAAGTTCACAAAGCTATACATAATATAATTATTTATTATTTGATTTGCATTTTACTTTAGTTATTAAAATTCAAGCTTAAAATTTTTTCACTCAATTTATTACATTATTTAGCTCTCAGAAACCTTATTCTGTGGACAAATTTATTCAAAAATAAAACATATCTCTGCGGATTAAATGAAATGTACAAATAATTAAAACTTTTAATTAGAGAAATTTGACATTTTTGTGAAATGAAAGTTTAAATTTTGTTAATTAATTAGTTTAGTTAAGCTGTAAAGTGTGAGTTACTTAAAATTCTCTGAGACGTCTGAATAGCAAGACTTGATTGTTATCAAATTGTCGCTCCATATTCTAGAATGCATTCATGAAATGCTCTACATTTAAAGATTGGCACATCAGTTATTAAGTAACCCCGCTTTAGGCACATATTTACTATCGCTATCTACCAATTTATTTAGAGTACGGCTATTTTCACTCTTTTTTACGAAGCTTTCACATTAAATATAAATGATATTCCAGTCATATAATATACTTTAGTTGACACAACGCCTTGAATTGTAATAACTTATTCTACCATTTTTTTGATCAAATTCATTTGATTATTGATAAATGAAATGTTATTTTGTGTGGTTGTTATTTCACGTATCACTTATAGAATAACCGTCTGATCCATACCATAAAAGTTTAAATACAGATTCAAATGCTATGAACTATCAGATACTCTGATGTTTTGTTTATGAAATCTTGAGATGTCTCACCAGTGCTTCATAAGAAGCAAACTTTGGGACTTGTCTCCAGTTTTCTAAGTATCTCAAGATATTTAAGTTTTTCAGTTGTAAGCCTTATAAATCTTACCCATAAATTCAAATCTATTTCTAGTCATGGAATCCTGTATTCAAGTTATGTATTGAAGAAAAAGATTTTTTTAAAAATTCTGTCAAAAAGTTCTAGTTCTAGTTAAGGGGAAATGATTTGAATAAAATAAATTTGAATTAAGGAAAAATGTCATGAAAATGACTGTCAATTCTCATTAATTATGATGTGTTTTATTTATTTTTGAACTCCTATATCAATAAATCAATTGTGACATTTGGTATGGGCAAAAAAGTGAGAATAGGCTAATAAGGTTCTCGAGATCTTTCAAACACTAGAATCAATAACTTATGGCACAGACATTATCTATACATAATACAAAAGTATTGATTATGCTCTGCCTTTTTAGGATGCTTTTCATTCTAATATTAAATGCTATGCAATGATTTATTGAGTGCTTTTATGTCACACTATTAACTACTATCAGTTTGCCTTTCAAATGGCTTCACAAGTTTATACAGAGCTTACAATTTACATGAAAATTGCATCGATTTCTTTATAACTTACTTTTAGGGCATTACTTATAACTAATTAATTATTTAGAATTTCAAGTTTATTGAAAATGTTTTAAAAATACTCAATTTATGTAAACATCCCTGTTATCATCATTAATAATATGGGTTTCGTTTTTCAGAAATCATAAATGTTTTTTAAATATCCACAGATGTTTCTGTCTCTTTTACTTTTACATAATTATGCTCTCAATTCAGACTTTTTTAATTCATTGTAGAGTTCAGTAAACGCTGCATAACATTAAAAGCGTTTCATTCAAAACAAATCTTAGTTATTCATTCAATACTTGATAAGTTATTCTTTAGAGTTTGAAAATCAAATTTTTAGATACTTTTCTATGCATTCATTATATATTCACATCTTTTCTTTCGATTTCAGATAAACCTTTGAAGTAAACTTTGAGAATATTTATTCAACACTTTAAAAACGAAACGACACCACAAGAACTGACTGTAAAATTCAATGTAAGTCTATTTAATACTGAATAAGTTTGACTTATATTAAATCCTTTTTTGTTGAAAATAAGGAAACTTAATTTAAAGGTAAATCTGTGTTTATTAGCATAAATGTACTTCTAGACCGATTTCGGGTTACTCTTCCTTTTTAAGATAAGATTTTTTTGGAGATTTAAAGTTTTACAACCACTTGATTGCAAACAATCAATTATTAATAAATCAATTAAAGCATTCAAAACTTCAGAGTTTGATATTTATCAAGAATACCTGTAAATAAAATTCAACTTAAATTTGAACATTAAAGACATTAAAAAAATGAATTTTATCAAAAAGGTTAATCAAATTCAAAGAGCAGACCTTATTAGAGTTTAAAAGCTTGGACTAATCTGAAAAATAATTCAATAAAAAAGTTTAACTTTCTCGATAAGAGAGGAGTATCTCATAAATCCTTAAATTTGCAGCATATGATGTATAGAAAAAAAAAGAAAATTTGTTGGATTCTGAACGCAAAACTTTTAATGTTTGAGCCTCATTACCTTCTTTAATAAGAATTGCATTTAAGTCTCAAATTTAGATTATTATATTATGTTTTGGGTTTTTCATACTTAGATATTAACGCATCAGAAAACTTTTCAACTGACGCCACTTAATCCCAAGTTTCCCTTCTCTACTTAATACACTTGATATTTCCTTCCATTATTCATGCAAAAAATCTAAATTTAAACTTTTTCTCAACCAAAAATTCCATTAAATGTATTAATTTCTAAGAATTTTCATTTCAATCATTTGGCTCTCAAATGGATTCTTTGGAATCTGATTTAATCTTTAAATCGTTTTAATGTTTTTATCATAAGAATCTTTTTATTATGATTATCAAAACTAATTGAGCGAAAATAATATATAATATCAGGAAATTGAGTGAATTTTCTTCAATTATTCCGAAGTCAAAGTTTGAAAATCCACTTATAATTTTTTCAATTAATTCTTTTGTTGAGCTAAACACTTAATTAAAGTTTAATCTCAAGAAGTTTTTTACAGATAAAACTTTTTTGTTTGCCTTTTAGTTGAATCTTCTTTTGAAAAAATAGGAAAAATCGATAGACTCATGACATTTCTATGCATACATGAAATATGTTAAGTTAGAATAATCTTATAAATGAACGAAGAAGTTTTTTTTCGTGACATTACATAAATATTTTGCTAACTCTTAAGCGTGACTCGTATCGAGACTCGAATTTATTTGTTCATTATTGTTGGTCATGCGTTCGGTTTTCCATCATTATCTTAATCTTATATTCAAATCATATCAGAATTCATTTGCTCTTTCTTTTAACATAAAACTATTATTTATTTTAAATAATTTAATTAAATTTCTTGACTCTTCATATTTTAGGACAAATAAATAAATAAGGACTTAATGAAACTGATGAGTCGTATAAATATTTATGCTTTTAATTAAATTCATTTTTATTTAAACGCATATGAAATTATGTTAGTTGTAAAGAAGATTAAAAGTATAAATAATATTAATAAATAATTGGAATATTGGAAAGAAAGTATTGAGTCAATATTTGAATTAAATTATGCGCCTCTCAGTTAACAAATACAAAAGAATAATTAATTCTTCATAGCATTAATGACTGAAATTTCTCATTAAATATGAAAGAAATCCAGTTTCACAGACAGTCACGAATTAATCCCAGGAAATTTTGGCAACGATTTCAATGATGAACTAGAAATGTTTGAACTAGTATTTTGCAGATGATAACAAAGGTAGGATCGATGAACTACACTTTTTCGGTCAAGAATCGGTATAAACTTAACCAGAAGTCTAGTACTTGACTAGACTTATTCACAGAAAGGCTGTTTTGCTGAAAGTGCATTTGTCAAAGAAATAACAAATATTGCTTTCACCTTAAACTAAATATTTGCCAAACCGTAACTGCGATTACATAAGAAATGACACACATCTTATGCTTTTGTCTCAAATGGCATTTTCCCATCAATTCTCTTTTAACACTTTCTATTTCTAAAAAACTTATGTTTTTCTTCCTTTGTCTACAAATTCATAGTTTTATTCAAAATCTCTGCTTTTACTATAATTGCTATCGTTTTTGTCGAAAATTCTTGTTAAAATGCATCTCAATTCTGATGCTTATTTTGTATGCGAAAAGAAAGCAAAATAGGGTTTGCGTTTCGCATGAGAAAAACTTTTACTCTCACTTAATGCACTCTTTTAGTGAAACTTGAATATTGAATTTGATTTTTTGCTTCTTTCCTTTATCTTGAATTGAAGTTATTTTTACCTTGACTTATATTGAGAGGATATAAGATATGATTCTCTAATGTATTTGTAATGGCAAATTGCTCTTATGTTTATTGCATGCATACAAAAGTTTATGTACTCAAGTTTCTGCATTTGCCTTTTATTATTTTCTTTTTTGTATCAAATACAGTGTCCGTTCGAGAATATTACCATAAATTAGTGTATTATTTGTATTGTCATAAAAAATATATAACATAAAACTTGAACGTAAAATAGATATCAAATAAATCAATTTATAAGCACTTATCGTAATTTTGAGTCTTATTTGTATAGACATAACGGAATATTAATCGGAAAATACGCTATAATCCCGAATTTATACCCTGTTTTAAAATTGAATTCTTTTACTAATGTAATCACTGGATGGCTATTCATAATTTTTATATCAATAATATATCGCATAGACTGTATTTAATTTTAATGGAATTTTATATACAATATAAGTTGGAAAAACTTTTTCTGCTCTCCAATATATAAATATAGGAATATGCCATCAGTGAGGAAATGGTTTGCACATAATGTTTTATATCTTTGCAAACGGTCACATCTTTTACGATGCATTTCCTGCTCTACCATTAGAATAATGAAGCAAAACATAAGAGATGTATATATTTGCTATTCTGCTCTCACGAATGGACCACAAAATATTCATATGAATGAAGTTTCATAATTTTTTATTATTGTTTTAGCTGTTATAGAAATTATATAAAAGAATATGAATGAGAATGAGATACAGTATAATTAAAAAATTGCAACTGAAGCAAATGTGGTGAAAATTGTTATCTTCATGTTTTCCGGTCTCTTACGTTCTTTTTGATATTATCTCTTTATTCTTTATTTTTCTCATTTATGCAAATGTCGTGTTATGTAATTTTGAAGGGAGTTATACTTCTGTGAGGTTTTCAAAAGCATCCACTTTTCAAACACAAGATTTAAATAGTTTAATAACAATGAATGTCTTTAAACCATGAGATCTAACTGTTGAAGCATAAGATAATGCAAAGCTTAAAATCAATTATTCTTCGAATTGAATTTGATTGTATTAACGTTTTATATGATGATAAACTGTAAGCTTGTATTGAAAGGACAAATTGACTCACATTTGAATGCAAAAGTAATTACAAAATCGGATTATTTATAATGGGAGAAACGAGATAAACATTTGGCATTTGACTGTATATTAAACATTGGATTGCAGTTCATTCTCCCATCTTTTTCGGTTGATTTGGGCCCCAGTTTTTTCTTATTTTCAGATAAAAAATAAATATATTGGCGTTGCGACAGCTGGAGAAAAGACTAGCAAAAGCAGTTAGTAATGTTTGAGCGCTGTTTTCATCCCTATTGTCTATCGACATCCTCACGCTTTGATTGATTTCTCCCTCTGCGATATGTTGAACTGATAAAATAGATTAACGACTAGCCCAAGACTTGTGATTGTGATGCTCCACATAGCATAGCATCACTTCGCACATTATTTTCTTTCACTAAAGCCATAGGAAGAGAAAGATGAAACATCATCTTTTTTCTTCATGTCGCCCAATCAACAAAAAACTTTATTCACTCATATCATTCGCTTTTGACCACATTTTCTCTCCTCTTCTTCTGGTTCTACAGTCAAAGAATTATCTGTTGAGTCGAGTAAATGAATTTTTTTACTCAATAAAACTTGTTTGCAAAAAAAAGTTTAGAGTTTCGCTTATTCAGAGATCACTTTTGAATCGTGTAAATAAGAAACTGAATTCTGAAAAGAGTATATTTTCCCCCTTTTTGTCGTGCAAATTCCCAAAACTGCAGAACAATATAAATACTTTCTTTACTGAATTATTTATAGCTTTTTATTTTTGCCTAAAATATTCCCTATCAGTATATATCACAGTAATATTCACACCCACTTTCATCTGCCAAATGAGTGAGAACTCTCTTTTTGGTGATTCACTGGAAGAAATTTGGCATTTATTTATTTTGTTTGTCAATCAGACATTAATTTAAGTTTTCCTTAACTAATAAGTAAAAGTCACTTGAACTAAACATCGGAACATAAACTTGTTCTTATTTTTCGCGCCTGTTATGCCTAATAGTAAGTTATATATAAATTTATAAGTTATCATTTGAAATGCCAGATGTTGTGTGAAAGTGCTTTATATATTTTCAGTTTAATAGCTGTAAAATATGTGATACTAGTGCTGGCGCTCAAGTATCGGATTTCGTGGTGAAAATTTTTATTGCATACTCTTGTTTTACCATTAAAACGTGACCCAAACTCAACCCAAATCACTTATCACTAGAAATCCAATACTTTTAGTACAAATATTTCAATGTTTGATAAGTAAGTTAGCAATTTTCAGGCAATAGATCTTGTTTTTCTAGTCAAATCCATTCCTATTGCTATTCATTGCCAGTGCTATTCATTGTTATCATGCATACTCTCGGAATTATTCATCAATTCTGTATAACATGACTGCAAATTCTCACACAATTCAATACAATTTATTTTGGGTGTGAAATAGTATTTGAAAAGTTGTTTCAGTTTTTAAAAAATTGAAGGTAAGACCAAAATAAGTTAATCTACTCATTGTTTTATCATCTATTATTGTGCTTAATAAATATAAATACTTGGAGAGAATAATGGCTTAATTAGAGTTGAAAATAATAGTGAACACACATGTAAAACTGTAGTTAAAAGCTTTATAGTTTGTCTCTATAGGAAATGAATGTTTCGACAATTTATTGCTCTCGAGAAAACCTCCCATCATATGAAAGTCTATTCAATGAACGTGACAATAGTGGCATAAAAACTATTTTTTATAAGTGCCAAAACATATTTCATAATAAATTGTGCATATCGTGGGCTGTGTTTGAGTTCCTCTTTAGGGTACTCAAGCATTTGCTATTCTTAACAGATTAAGAACTTTTTGATTTTTAAATACCCATTATTTTTGATTTTAATAATTCTTGAAACGACATCATCCCTGTTAAGACCCGATAATTTATATTTTATTCTCTATTAAATCTTTAGTTATAAACTATTATTAAAACTATATCATCAAAAGTTGACTGTATTTATATCACATAAATTTTAACAGTATGTGAATTGTTATTGCTTTACGATAGAGAATGTGCTGTTATGTAATGCAATTTTCAATTGTTTTTTATTTATTATTATTTTCCTCTTCACTATTTTATTCATAGACTTTTTTGCCAAACCAGAAGAAAGAGCTAACAGTAGTGTCTGTACTATTTATTTATAACATGATATAATGTGAAATTTTTCAATTGCCTTACGGCTGCTCTCAGTCTGATAAGAATGGGATGTTGTGAACAAAAATAAACTGATGATGATTTGTGTGCTGGGATTTCACACTAGAAATCAATTGTATGACTTCTCTTTTATTTAAGTTTTATTTCGACTCAAAGGCGTAACACTTATTTCAAGTCGAAAATTATTCCTTTCTGGCATTCATTAGTTTTTGATTTAAGATGAATAAAATGCTTGATCTCTGCGAAAATGAAGTATAAATAAAAATTGATTTGTAAAATGCAATATTTTGGACTTTTCCTAAAGTATTATCTGAAAAATAGCTATGCTTTACAGGACTTAGAAGATGATTGCGATTATTTTGAAATTTGAATTTGAAAATCCATTAGTTATTCAAATTTATATTAATGCAAGAAATCCTCAGTCTTTGAAATGCAATTGAATTAGTGGTTAACAGATTTTTTGAAATGAACTGATAGCTTAGCGATGTAGTTGTAATATTGAAGATTAAAGTTGGACAGGCACATACAATTGCATGTGCTTTGAATACATTATTAGCTGACAAAGTACTACATCACATAAAGACCAGATATTTACTATTTGTGTAGTGAATCTCTAAAGACATTTTTATTCTTGTTCTCATCTATTTATATGTGTTTTGTGTTTCTCTTTTAAGGAAAAGCCAAATTTATAATTAAAAACTGCTTAAAATAGGATAATATCGTTTCCATATAAGTTGGACCCAACATGACTAATATATAATTCATGAGATAACAGATTAAGAATTCATAATTTCGCTGTTGTTATGGCATTTTTTTTGATGCATTATGTTATGCAATAAATAATTGATAATCATAGTGTATATGAATTGAATTTTTTTGTTGATGAAATTGAAATGAGAATGAATTGAATTACTTTCTACACTCAGGTTATAAACAAACTTCTACGAAAACAGCCAAACGAGGTATTATAACTCTTAACTTTTTGCTGACTTTATTGTTAGATGAAAAAGTAATTTCGTAGTTAACTTTCTTGTATTATTACATCTATTAATAAATACTTGTTTTCTAGTCTAACATCTCGTTAGTTTTCAACATTGTATCTTCTTTTATACAATCATTTTTTTATTTGAATTAAGTTTGCTTCAGACAGCAATCAAGCGGCAAAAATTGCTAACATTGCGTCTGAAGCACGTATTTTTATCTGTACCTTATTTACTATTATTTCTCTTTCCCTCAAACGTAATAATTCTACTCCTCTTCAAAGTTGGCTAAACTTGATGTCAAATTCAATGTTTTGTTTTGAGTCTCTCGTTTCGTCTCTCTCTCTCTCTCTCTCTCTCTCTCAAATTTCTAAATCTTTAGTCTCAAACATGAAATCGAATTTTTTAGCTCATTTTCTCTTGAATGTGAAATCTCTAAAACTTATAGTGGATATCAAAGTCAGTCGAACCCATTTATTTGAAATCAAGAACTAATGCATAAGAGTTCGAGACAAGAAATATGTGTTGTATTAAACTAGTTTTGAAACGATGATAGCTTTCACTTGATAATCATAGTATTCTCAACACGAATAACACGAAATAAATTTCTACTAATTTTATTATCATTTGAAAATCAGATTTGATAGTACTCTCGAATACAATTTCTGTTCCTCATTTCGTTTTTACGACCCATTTCTCAAAGCGGCAATACTTGAATTACTCTAAGAATATGGGATTCGTTGTCCAAATAGAATCAGTTGACCATTTGATATGAGGAATATCTCGGAACTAATAAAACTCATATGAAAAGTTACTATATTTGAAATATTTTCAGAGCTTGAAATTTATTTTCTCTTAATATACGAGAAATTTCTTTTTACTGAATATTCAATTCTCTGATCGGTATTTTTCAATGGATTATTATCTTTGATGTAAACGAACTTTTATTAGATCGACATTAATCTAAAATAGTTTTGAAAATATCTTTATTACTTTTTGAAATGATTATTCTTTTACTAGTATTAATGATAAATGAGAAAAAATAAATATTTTGAAAGAAAATCAAATTCAGCACATAATTTAAAATTTCTAATTCTAGCTTAACTATGTCTGAACTTCTTCCCTCTTTTCAATCTTTGATAGGAAAAATTCCTCATAAAATACTAATCACATAAGCTTTAATTCTTTTCACGCATCGACTGACTAATGATTGCTCGAAATAAGGAACTAAATTTCACTTCCAAGTCGTCTTTTTTCTGTAAAACCTGCTGAAGAAGTTTTTATTACTTTTTTTTTAATTTCATACACTCATGGATTACATTTGTTTTACTAAACAGTTTGTTCTTTTTTGCGTTGACTCTCAAAAAACAAAACAATTGAGAACAAAATATAGTACTACAACAAGCAAATGACATGGACTATTGAGCTTTACTATAATAAATTATCACAACTAGAAAGCAGTGATCAATAATTCCTCTCTTTTTACATTACTGTAAGTTAACATTTGCAAAGAAGTTCTTTTTGTATTTATCTTACGAATATTGTAAGAAATAAATGCTATCCATCTTATTATTGCCAATTAGTTTAAGATAAAAGCTTATACGTTGGCTTCAAATAATATTCCTTAAGAAACGAAAAGTATTACATGTTTGCATTGTTACCTTTCAGTGAATTGAATGTTCTAATTAACGACATAAGTTTTCATGTCTGATAACTCTTTTTTTGCTAGAGTTGTACAAATTTTGTTTTATCTTTTAAGAAATTTTTACTAGTTATCATTTTTATCAAATGTAAACTTCATCAAAACTGAGTCATTTGAAACATTAATTAAGCAGAGCTAAATAGTTATGTTAATCCTTTTTCGCATAAAAACCTTTAGCACAAATACTTTGACATTTTCTTCTAATAACTTATTCTGTCAAACAAGACTTCCAATACATTTTACATGCAATTTATCTAAGATTGAACCAAAAAATAAGATTTTTAATTAAAAAGTTTTTCGTATTGATAGTATAAGATATAATATGATTTTTTGAGGCCTTAATATCGATTTTGACTTATAATATAATTTGTCATTACAGATATGACAGCAACAATTTGTACATAAACTGTCAGAAAAAGTATTTCATTAGTGTAATAGTTGGTATTATGCACATAATGAGACGTTGACAATCATCAACAAGAATATTGCATATACAGTATAGTGTTATATACTATATAAAGACAAGCAGTCTGTATATAATATACAAGTCAACATGTATTCCTTACGTCCAGCGCGTTCGCTTCCGTCATTAAGTGGAAGAAGATCAAGTTATCACCACCACTACCATCACCAATCATCCATCAACTTAATTAGCACAAGCCCTACATTTTATTTCACACCAATTATGCCGAGAAAGATGATCGCAAAACTATTGCAAGTATGTCTCAATACGAATACAAATAATAAAATAGAATCTCTATAATTAGTTACCTTTACTGATGTGTTTGATTAAAACTATTCCTACTATTCATAAGTCAACTAATGATAAATTGAATTGAGGAAAGTCTAGAATTTTGTGTTTGGCGTTTATTATCGAGTATATACTGTTCCACAATTTTAATGATATATTAGTTGGTTCGGAGTTATCATAGAAGCCATGCACACAAATCCCATTTGCACTATAATAAGATTGGGGTCTTTTGCTTTAGTAGCCCTTTCTCTCCATGTGGTGCGATGTGATTTGAGACCACCATTAAAATGATGTGATCGTCATTCCATTTATGACCAAAAATTTATCCAAAGATCCATTGCTTACTTCGCACATTACCATAACAAATCCCAATATATCTCATCTCTTCCAGAAATATACACTATAGACCACGTTCTCTACTATTAGATGCTGTAAATACGGCTTATTCTTGATAATAAGTTATTGGCTTTTGGTATCAAAGTTTGTCAAATAAATCAGGTTTATATTGAAGACAATCACTTTATAATACAGTATTGCTGTTTAAAACATAAATTCAAATCAAAGATAACTATATCTTTATTGTTGTTTATGAAATATGATATTCTTTTTATAGGTTTTATTAGATTTTAAATTATCTAAAATCGATTTTAAGCTCAAGTTTAGATAAGAATACTTTATAACTTATTTATATAGATAAAGTAGAGTAAAACTTTGTATTACTTCAACTTATCTAATTTCATAGGTTATTAAGTCATTTTAGTTGATAACTATGAGGGTAAATATGAGGGTAAATATGAGGGTTAATATTTTCTAAAATAGACTGTATTATAATAACGTTTGACGAAAGTATCGCTTATGATTCTTCTTTATTCCCAAAATAGTCTAAACTTTATTCCCTACAAATAAATTCGGTAGAGTCGTTCGCAAATCAATCATGAAATATTGCTTTAGCATCAGAAAAATACTTCGTTCAAAATATAGATCCGTTTGAAAGGCATAATTACAACTCACAATATAAGTTATTACTGTGTTTTTTCAAGAGTCAATTCGTTGGAATGCGATTAAAGCAATACTAAATACTTTTTAATGAAACATAAAAAGCTTTTACTTTTTTAAAGCCATAAAAATAAACATAAATCTAAAGATACCGGTATATTACAGATGTCTGTATCAACAGAATGTCAACTCAACTTCTTCAGGTCTTTTCTCAACTCTTTAAATAAGAAATATTTATTTTGATTTATAGTTTCGAGTAATAAATGTTTTCACTTCAAATTTTCATTATCTCGACTCTATTCACATAATCGATAGAAGTTAATGAATGACTGAGAGTTAATTTAAGTTATAGTAATTTATGTCTATTCTCTTAAGAAACTGATATCAGATTCAAACTTTTGAGAACATCTTTTTGTTTGATACAGTCCTTAAAGTTCAAACATAGACTCAGACAGAAGTTTTTGTATGGGATTTTCGATGAGATAAGAGAAATAACTCAAATATTTGATGGATAATCATTTTTTGCTTTTCATTAGACTTAAGCTTTTATATTATTTAAAGGCTTGAAAAAAGCTGTTGAGTGAAACTCCGTATATAAATGACAAGAGTTAACAACTTTTAAATCTAAAAAACTTGTCACCTATTTATTAATCATAACTCAACTGCACATTTGGATGAAAACTGAAGAACATGAGAAAATGGGCTAAAATAATGTTAACAATTGAAGAATAAATAACATGTTTTATATGAAAGCATGCATTCCTTCCTATGCATGTTCCATAAAAAGTCACATCAGTCGGTAAAAAGAGAGATTGAATAGTTCTCGTAATAGTTGAGCAGAAAATTCTGCATTCAATAGAGTTGATGAGATGCGATGGGACGTCGAATTCGTGAACCTTCTCATCATTATTACATATAATACGAGTAAAGAAAGATTGTATTGATATGTTTGTGAAGTTGGGAACAAATAGCACAACTTGGGAGTTGTATTCACTCTTTGTTGCCACTGAGGAAATCAGAACAAATGCCAACCGATAAGAAAGGCTATGTAATGATAATAAAAAAAATAATATGATGACCATTTGCTCTAATAGAAAATACAGATCATATCTGATTAGTAACTATTGCTCTTGTTATTAATATTGCATAATAAGTACAGAGTATTGTGTGATTCTTTGTTAAAAGAAATCACTTATTCTGTTAATAGCTTTCGTAATACAATAACTTTCGCTTAATATCATCAAAAGTGTAACAAAATTCCTATTTTCAATCTTTAAGTTTTCTTCAAATCATTAATTTATATCTCATTTTTTCTGCTTACAGTTCGTCTTCTTTGTCATATTAATGGTTACCGTTATTATAAATATACTTTTTATAGTTGATACAACTCAACGATTAAGGAATGAGTCAAGAATTAATGGTAAGATCTATTTGATTTCAACTTTATAGTTAAGTTTTTAAATGATTTCCTATCTTTCTGAGAAGCAGATGATTCTTCAGGTGATGATCCGAGACCTAATAGTTTACGACTGCAAGAAAGCACACCTAAAGCTCTTAAATTAGAAGTATTATCGAGTCAATCAAAAGTTTCTGTTACTGTTGACGAAACCACTGTATGGCAAAACTTGACTA